>SZWC01002135.1:35413-53261 GCA_023375785.1 Penium margaritaceum | reverse complement strand
GACCACTGTGTCTTTGACCACTGTGTTCATGACCACTGTGTTTCTGACCACTGTATTTCTGACCACTGTGTTTCTGACAACAGTGTTTCTGACCACTGCGTTTGTGACAACTATGTATCTGACCCGTGTGTTTCTGTCCTCTGTGTTTCCAACCAGTGTGTTTATGACCAGTGTGTTTCTGACCACTGTCTTTCTGACCACTGTGTTTCTGAGCACTGTGTTTCTGACCAGCGTGTTTCTGACAACTATGTTTCTGACCACTGTGTTTCTGACCACTGTGTTTCTGACCACTGTGTTTCTGACCTCTGTGTTTCTGACCACTTTGTTTCTGACCATCGTGTTTCTGACCACTGTGTTTATGACCAGTGTGTTTATGACCACTGTGTTTCTGACCACTGTGTTTTTGACCACTGTGTTTCTGACCACTGTAACTCTGACCACTGTGATTCTGACCACTATGTTTCTGACCAGTGTGTTTCTGACCATTGTGTTTCTTACCACTCTGTTTCTGACGAGTGTGTTTCTGACCATTGTGTTTCTGACCACTGTGTTTATGACCAGTGTGTTTATGACCACTGTGTTTCTGACCAGTGTGTTTCTGACCAGTGTGTTTCTGACCAGTGTGTTTCTAACCAGTGTGTTTCTGACCAGTGTGTTTCTAACCAGTGTGTTTCTGACCAGTGTGTTTCTAACCAGTGTGTTTCTGACCAGTGTGTTTCTAACCAGTGTGTTTCTGACCAGTGTGTTTCTAACCAGTGTGTTTCTGACCAGTGTGTTTCTAACCAGTGTGTTTCTGACCAGTGTGTTTCTAACCAGTGTGTTTCTGACCAGTGTGTTTCTAACCAGTGTGTTTCTGACCAGTGTGTTTCTAACCAGTGTGTTTCTGACCAGTGTGTTTCTAACCAGTGTGTTTCTGACCAGTGTGTTTCTAACCAGTGTGTTTCTGACCAGTGTGTTTCTAACCAGTGTGTTTCTGACCAGTGTGTTTCTAACCAGTGTGTTTCTGACCAGTGTGTTTCTAACCAGTGTGTTTCTGACCAGTGTGTTTCTAACCAGTGTGTTTCTGACCAGTGTGTTTCTAACCAGTGTGTTTCTGACCAGTGTGTTTCTAACCAGTGTGTTTCTGACCAGTGTGTTTCTAACCAGTGTGTTTCTGACCAGTGTGTTTCTAACCAGTGTGTTTCTGACCAGTGTGTTTCTAACCAGTGTGTTTCTGACCAGTGTGTTTCTAACCAGTGTGTTTCTGACCAGTGTGTTTCTAACCAGTGTGTTTCTGACCAGTGTGTTTCTAACCAGTGTGTTTCTGACCAGTGTGTTTCTAACCAGTGTGTTTCTGACCAGTGTGTTTCTAACCAGTGTGTTTCTGACCAGTGTGTTTCTAACCAGTGTGTTTCTGACCAGTGTGTTTCTAACCAGTGTGTTTCTGACCAGTGTGTTTCTAACCAGTGTGTTTCTGACCAGTGTGTTTTTGACCAGTGTGTTTCTGACTAGTGTGTTTCTGACCACTGTGTTTCTGACCACTGTGTTTCTGACCATTGTGTTTGTGACCACTGTGTTTCTGACCACTGTGTTTCTGAACACTGTGTTTCTGGCCACTGTGTTTCTGACCACTGTGTTTCTGACCACTCTGTTTCTGACCACTTTGTTTCTGACCAGTGTGTTTTTTACCAGTGTGTTTTGGACCAGTGTGTTTCTGACCACGGTGTTTCTGACCACTGTGTTTCTGACCACTCTGTTTCTGACCACTTTGTTTCTGACCAGTGTGTTTTTTACCAGTGTGTTTTGGACCAGTGTGTTTCTGACCACGGTGTTTCTGACCACCGTGTTTCTGACCAGTGTGTTTCTGAGGACTATGTTTCTGACCAATGTGTTTATGACCACTTTGTTTCTGACCATTGTGTTTATGACCATTGTGTTTCTGACGAGTGTGTTTCTGACCAGTGTGTTTCTGATCACTGTGTTGCTGACCACTGTGTTTCTGACCACTGTGCTTCTGACCAGTGTGTTTCTGACCACTGTGCTTCTGACCACCCTGTTTCTGACCACTGTGTTTCTGAGCAGTGTGTTTCTGACCAGCGTGTTTCTCACCACTGTGTTTCTGACCAGTGTGTTTCTGACCAGTGTGGTTATGATAACTGCGTTTCTGACCACTGTGTTTCAGACCAGTGTGGTTCTGAATGGTGTGTTTCTGACCAGTGTGTTTCTGACCAGTGTATTTCTAACCACTGTGTTTCTGACTACTGTGTTCCTGACCATTGTGTTGCTGACCACTGTGTTTCTGACCACGGTGTTTCTGACCACTGTGTTTCTGACCAGTGTGTTTCTGACCAGTGTATTTCTAACCACTGTGTTTCTGACTACTGTGTTCCTGACCATTGTGTTGCTGACCACTGTGTTTCTGACCACGGTGTTTCTGACCGCTGTGTTTCTGACCACTGTGTTTCTGACCAGTGTGTTTCTGACCAGTGTATTTATGACAAGTTTGTTTCTGGTGACTGTGATTCTGACCAGTGTCTTTCTGACCAGTGAGTTTCTGACCAGTCTGTTTATGACCAATGTGTTTCTGAACACTGTGTTTCTGACCAGTGTGTTTCTGACCACTGTGTTTCTGACTACTGTGTTTCTGACCACTGTGCTTCTGACCAGTGTGTTTCTGACCAGTGTATTTATGACAAGTTTGTTTCTGGTGACTGTGATTCTGACCAGTGTCTTTCTGACCAGTGAGTTTCTGACCAGTCTGTTTATGACCAATGTGTTTCTGAACACTGTGTTTCTGACCAGTGTGTTTCCGACCACTGTGTTTCTGACCAATGTGTTTCTGACCAGTGTGTGTCTGACCACTGTGTTTTTGAGCAGTGTGTTTCTGAACAGGGTGTTTCTGACCACTGTGTTTCTGACCTGTGTGTTTAAGGCTGCACACCAGATATTAGGATTCATGAATAATATTCGTGAATCCGGATCCGGATTTGGATTCGGGGATCCGAATCCTTCATTGGGATTCAATTCGGGATTCGGGGATCTTTTTTCCACAACGTTCAAATTGGAAAACATGGTTTTCTGTGGCAAACAAGAGGATTTTTACTTGCCATGACCTGTAGGATTCGGCAAAGACTCGTGAATCCTTAGGATTCGCGAATCCAGATTCGGATTTGTGAATCAAAGCCAGACTTGGATTTGGATTTGTGAATCCGAATCCAATCTTGGATTTGGGAATCTTACCCGGTGTGCACCCTTAAGTGTGTTTATTACCAGTGTGCTTCTGACCACTCTGTTTCTGACCAGTGTGTTTCTGACCAGGGTGCTTCTGACCACTGTGTTTCTGACCAGTGTGTTTATGACCACTGTTTCTGACCACTGTGTTTCTGAAGAGTGTGTTAATGACCAGTGTGTTTCTGACCACCGTGTTTCTGACCAAGGTGTTTCTGACCAATGTGCTTCTCACCACTGTGTTTCTGACGAGTGTGTTAATGACCAGTGTGTTTCTGACCACCGTGTTTCTGACCAATGTGTTTCTGACCAGTGAGTTTCTGACCCCTGTGTTTCGAACCACTGTATTCCTGACCACTGTGTTTCTGACCACAGTGTTTCTCACCACTGCGTTTCTGACAACTGTGCACGTGACCCGTTTGTTTCTGTCCACTGTGTTTCCATCCAGTGTGTTTCTGTCCACTGTGTTTCTGACCACCGTGTTTCCGACCACTGTGTTTCTGACCACTGTGTTTCTTACCAGTCTGTTTCTGACCAGAGTGTTTCTGACCACAGTGTTTCTGACCATTGTTTTCTTTATCACTGTGTTTCTGACCACTGTGTTTTGACCACTGTGTTTCTGACCACTGTGTTTCTGACCACTGAGTTTCTGACCACTGTGTTTCTGACCAGTGTGTTTCTGACCATTGTGTTTCTTACCACTGTGTTTCTGACCAGTGTGTTTCTGAACATTGTGTTTCTGACCACTGTGTTTCTGACCAGTGTGTTTATGACCAGTGTGTTTGTGACCGCTGTGTTTCTGACCACTGTGTTTCTGACCACTGTATTTCTGACCAGTGTGTTTCCCACCACTGTGTTTATGACCAGTGTGTTTCTGACCACTCTGTTTCCAACCACTGTGTTTCTGACCAGTGTGTTTCTGACCAAGGTGTTTCTGACCACCGTGTTTCTGACCAGTGTGTTTCTGACCACTATGTTTATGACCACTGTGTTTATGACCCCTGTGTTTCTGACCATTGTGTTTCTGACCACTGTGTTTCTGACGAGTGTGTTTCTGACCAGTGTGTTTCTGAGCAGTGTGTTTCTGACCATTGTGTTTCTGACCACTGTGCTTCTGACCAGTGTGTTTCTGACCACTGTGTTTCTGACGACCGTGTTTCTGACCACTGGGTTTTTGAGCAGTGTGTTTTGTCCAGCGTGTTTCTCACCACTGTGTTTCTGACCAGTGTGTTTGTGACCACTGTGTTTCTGACCCCTGTGTTTCTGACCACTGTCTTTCTGACCACTGTGTTTATGACCACTGTGGTTCTGACGAGTGTGTTTCTGACCAGTGTTTTTCTAACCAGTGTGGTTCGGACCAGTGTGTTTCTGACCATAGTGTTTGTGACCACTGTGTTTCTGACCCCTGTGTTTCTGACCACTGTCTTTCTGACCACTGTGTTTATGACCACTGTGGTTCTGACGAGTGTGTTTCTGACCAGTGTTTTTCTAACCAGTGTGGTTCGGACCAGTGTGTTTCTGACCATAGTGTTTGTGACCACTGTGTTTCTGACCCCTGTGTTTCTGACCACTGTCTTTCTGACCACTGTGTTTATGACCACTGTGGTTCTGACGAGTGTGTTTCTGACCAGTGTTTTTCTAACCAGTGTGGTTCGGACCAGTGTGTTTCTGACCATAGTGTTTGTGACCACTGTGTTTCTGACCCCTGTGTTTCTGACCACTGTCTTTCTGACCACTGTGTTTATGACCACTGTGGTTCTGACGAGTGTGTTTCTGACCAGTGTTTTTCTAACCAGTGTGGTTCGGACCAGTGTGTTTCTGACCATAGTGTTTGTGACCACTGTGTTTCTGACCCCTGTGTTTCTGACCACTGTCTTTCTGACCACTGTGTTTATGACCACTGTGGTTCTGACGAGTGTGTTTCTGACCAGTGTTTTTCTAACCAGTGTGGTTCGGACCAGTGTGTTTCTGACCATAGTGTTTGTGACCACTGTGTTTCTGACCCCTGTGTTTCTGACCACTGTCTTTCTGACCACTGTGTTTATGACCACTGTGGTTCTGACGAGTGTGTTTCTGACCAGTGTTTTTCTAACCAGTGTGGTTCGGACCAGTGTGTTTCTGACCATAGTGTTTGTGACCACTGTGTTTCTGACCCCTGTGTTTCTGACCACTGTCTTTCTGACCACTGTGTTTATGACCACTGTGGTTCTGACGAGTGTGTTTCTGACCAGTGTTTTTCTAACCAGTGTGGTTCGGACCAGTGTGTTTCTGACCATAGTGTTTGTGACCACTGTGTTTCTGACCCCTGTGTTTCTGACCACTGTCTTTCTGACCACTGTGTTTATGAGCAGTGTGTTTCTGACCAGTGTGTCTCCGACCACAGTGTTTATGACCACTGTGTTTGTGGTCATAAACTCATAATAGGAGTCATAAATGGTCAGAGGGGGAGAAAATGGGTTGGGAACACCCGGTATCAACTAGCAAGCACAAGGACATTCAATAATTTGTGGCACGGAGTGGATACCATGCACGAGGACCAACCAAAGTAGGCATATGTCACAGACGATGACCAAATAATGTCACTAAGTGTGGTAAACTTTGACAACTCATTACACGAGTCACAAATGGTCAATGTGGAAGATAATGGTTTGTGAATACTAGTTATCGACTAGCAAGTACAAATACATTCAATATGTTGTGGCNTGTGTTTCTGACCATTGTGTTTCTGACCACTGTGCTTCTGACCAGTGTGTTTCTGACCACTGTGTTTCTGACGACCGTGTTTCTGACCACTGGGTTTTTGAGCAGTGTGTTTTGTCCAGCGTGTTTCTCACCGCTGTGTTTCTGACCAGTGTGTTTCTGACCAGTGTGTTTATGACCACTGTGTTTCTGACCACTGTATTTCAAACCAGTGTGGTTCTGACCAGTGTGTTTCTGACCATTACATTTCTAACCACTGTGTTTCTGACCACTGTGCTTCTGACCACTGTGTTTCTGACCAGTGTGTTTGTGACCACTGTGTTTCTGACCACTGTGTTTCTGACCACCGTGTTTCTGACCACTGTGTTTCTGACCACTGTGCTTCTGACCACTGTGTTTCTGACCAGTGTGTTTGTGACCACTGTGTTTCTGACCACTGTGTTTCTGACCACCGTGTTTCTGACCAGTGTGTTTCTGACCAGTGTTTTTCTAACCAGTGTGTTTCTGACCAGTGTGTTTCTGACCAGTGTGGTTCTGACCACTGTGTTTCTGACCAGTGTGTTTCTGACCACTGTGTTTCTGACCGGTGTGTTACTGACTACTGTGTTTGTCATCACTGTGTTTCTGACCCTTGTGTTTCTGACCAGTGTGTTTATCACCACTGTGTTTCTGACCAGTGTGTTTCTGACCGCTGTGTTTCTGACCACTGTGTTTCTGACCACTGTGTTTCCGACCACTGTGTTTCTGACTTGTGTGTTTCTGACCACTGTGTTTCTGACCAGTGTGTTTCTGACCATAGTGTTTCTGACCACTGTGTTTCTGACCACTGTGTTTTTTACCACTGTGTTTCTGACCACTGTGTTTCCGACCACTGTATTTCTGACCACTTTTCTTCTGACAACTGTGTTTCTGACCATTGCGTTTCTGACAACTATGTATCTGACCCGTGTGTTTCTGTACACTGTGTTTCCAACCAGTGTGTTTCTGACCACTGTGTTTCTGACCACTGTCTTTCTGACCACTGTGTTTATGAGCAGTGTGTTTCTGACCAGTGTGTCTCCGACCACAGTGTTTATGACCACTGTGTTTGTGGTCATAAACTCATAATAGGAGTCATAAATGGTCAGAGGGGGAGAAAATGGTTTGGGAACACCCGGTATCAACTAGCAAGCACAAGGACATTCAATAATTTGTGGCACGGAGTGGATACCATGCACGAGGACCAACCAAAGTAGGCATATGTCACAGACGATGACCAAATAATGTCACTAAGTGTGGTAAACTTTGACAACTCATTACACGAGTCACAAATGGTCAATGTGGAAGATAATGGTTTGTGAATACTAGTTATCGACTAGCAAGTACAAATACATTCAATATGTTGTGGCACAGCGTGGCTACCATGCATAGTGACCAACCAAAGCATGCATATGTCACTGACCATGACCAACGAATTTCACTTGATGTGGTCGGCGTTGACAACTCACAACACGAGTCACTGATAGTCAGAGGGGGGTAACAATGGTTTGGGAACACCAGCTATTAACTAGAAAGCACAACGACCTTCAATACGTAGTGACATGGCGTGGTAACCACTTACAGTGACAAACTAGACTATGCATATGTCACTAACCATGGCCAAATAATCTCAATATGGGAGCTCAACATTCACAACCCATAACACGAGTCACAAATGGACAGAGGAAAAAAGCATTGTATTAAAACACAATGTATCTTCTGGAAAGTACAAATACTTTTCGTATGTATTGGCACGGTGTGGCTACCGTGCACAATGACCTATCCAAGTAGGCATACATCACTGCTCATGACGAAACAATCTTAGTGTGTGTGGTCAACGTTCACAAATCGTAATACAAGTCAAAAAATGGGCAGAGGGAGAAACAATGGTTTGGGAATACTCGGTATCGACTAGCAAGTACAAAGACCTTCCATAAGTGGTGGCACGGTGTGGCTACCATGCACAATGACCAAACAAAATATTCTTGTGTCACTGAATATCATAAAAAGAGTTTCACTGTGTGTAGTCGACTATCCTTCTTATGGCTGGTCAATCGGAGCAATGGTTGAGAGGTTATTCAAGCTCGATGTTGCAAAATCTGAAATTCCGTCTGCGTCAAATTGTTATGATTAAATTATCTCTGTTATCATTCATACTTTTGAAAGCTACCCTCTAATCTGACACCCCCTTTTTGTATGCCCTTTTTCCTTAGGAACCCTTATAATGTCATTTGGACATCATATGAACACCATGTGAGTTGGCTTAGTGCTCATATGAACACCATGTGAGTTAGATTCTGGAGCGGTAGGTCCTGGGTTTGAATCCTCGTACGCGCAATACAGAATACACACCGTGCTTATACTAATTGAAGGTCGCTGTACTTGCAACTTGAGAAATGATACTCACATACCATTGTTTCCCCCTCTGACCGTTTGTGACTTGTCTAATGGTTGGTGAATGTTGACCACCCATATTGAAAATCTGTCAGCATGGTCAGTGACATATGCCTAGTTTGGTTGTTTGGTGTGCATATTAGTCACACTGTGCCACTACGTATTGAAGTTCTTTGTCCTTTCTAGTCAATGCATAGGCTTCCCAAACCATTGTCTGTCCCTCAGACCATTTGTGACTCGTGTTATGAGTTGTGAAAATTGACCACCCATAGTGGACTTATTCGGTCATAGTCAGTGATATATGCATTCTTTGGCTGGTCTCTGTGCACCCTAGCCACACCGTGCCACTACTTGTTGAAAATCTTTCTACTTGCTAGTTAATAACTAGTGGTCCAACCCATGGTTTCCCCCACTGGCCATTTGTGACTCGTGTTATGAGTTTTCAATGGCGACCACACACTGTGAAATCCGTTTGGTCATGGCTAGTGACATATGCCTACTTTGCTTGGTCCATGTACATGGTTACCACGCCGTGTCACTACATATGGAAGGTATTTGTGCTTTCTAGTTGATAGCTAGTATTCCCAAACCGTTGTTTGCCCCTGCGAATATCTGTGACTCGTGTTGGGTGTTGTCAACATTGACCACGTGAAGTGAAATGCTCGAGTCATGGTCAGTGACATATGGATACTTTGGTTGGTCACTGTGCATTGTAGCCACACTGTGCCACTACATATTGAAGGTATTTGTATTTGCTAGTTGATAACTTGCTAGTTGAGAACTGGAATTCCCGGACCATTGTTTCCTCCTCTGACCGTTTGTGACTCGTGTTATGGTTGGTGAGCGTTGACCACCCATATTGAAAATCTTTGGTCATGGTCAGTGACATATGCCTAGTTTGGTTGGTTGGTGTACATAGTAGCCACACCGTGCCACTACGTATTGAAGTTATTTGTCCTTTCTAGTGAATGCAGAGGGTTCCCAAACTATTGTCTCTCCATCGGACCATTTGTGACTCATGTTATGAGTTGTCAACTTTGACCACGCATATTGGATTTCTTCGGTCATAGTCAGTGACGTATTCATCCGTTGGTTGGTCACTGTGCACGCTAGCCAACCCGTGCCACTACTTGTTGAAGTTCTTCGTACTTGCTAGTTGACAACTAGTGTTCCCAACCCATTGTTCCTCCCTCTGACCATTTTTGTATCGCGTTATGAGTTTTCAATATTGGCCACACACTGTGAAATTCGTTTGGTCATGGTTAGTGACATATGCCTACTTTGGGCTGTCACTGTAAATGGTTACCACGCCGTGTCACAACATAGTAAAGGTATTTGTGCTTTCTAGTTGATACCTAGTGTTCCCAACCCATTGTTACCCCCCTTTGACTATCTCTGACTCGTGTTGTGAGTTGTCAACGCTGACCACATGAAGTCAAATTCGTTGGTCATGGTCAGTGACATATGCATACTTTGGTTGGTCACTGTGCATGGTAGCCACGCTGTGCCACAACATATTGAAGGTAGTTGTACTTGCTACTCAATAACTAGTATTCACGAACCATTGTCTTCCACTCTGACCATTTATGACTCGTGTTATGAGCTGTCAAAGGTTACCACAGGTAGTGACATTATTTGGTCATGGTCAGTGACATATGCCTACTTTGGGTTGTCATCGTGCATGGTATCCACACCGTGCCACAACTTGTTGAAGGTCCTTGTGCTTTCTAGTTGATACCTGATGTTTCCATACCATTGTTTCCCCCTTTGACCATTTGTGATTTGTATTATGAGTTGTCAACGCTGTCCACACACATTGGATTTCTTTGGTCAAAGGCAGTACACATGCCTACTTTGGTCGGTCATTGTGCATGGTAGCCACACCGTGCTTATACTGATTGAAGGTCCCTGTACTTGCCAGTTGAGAACTGATAATCCCAGGCCATTGTTTCCCCATCTGACCGTTTGTGACTTGTGTTATGGTCGGTGAATGTTGACCACCCATATTGAACTTCTTTGGTCATGTCCAGTGACATATGCCTACTTTGGTTGTTTGGTGTGCATAGTAGCCACACCGTACCCCTACGTATTGATGTTATTTGTCCTTTCTAGTCAATACATAGGGTTTCCAAACCATTGTATCTCCATCTGACCATTTGTGACTCGTGTTTTGAGTTGTCAATGTTGACCACACAAAGTGGACTTCTTCGGTCATAGTCAGTGACATATGCATGCTTTGGTTGGTCACTGTACATGCAAGCCACACCGTGGCACTACTTGTTGACAATATTTATACCCGCTAGTTGATAACTAGTGTTCCCAACCCATGGTTTTCCCCACTGACCATTTGTGACTGGTGTTCTGAGTTTTCAACGTTGACCACACACTGTAAAATCCGCGTGGTCATGATTAGTGACATATGCCTAGTTTTGTTTGTCACTGTACATGGTTACCACGCTGTGTCACTACGTATTGAAGGTCTCTGTGTTTTCTTGTTGATAGCTAGTGTTCCCAATGCATTGTTACCCCCCTCTGAATATATGTGACTCGTGTTGTGAGTTGTCAACATTGACCACATGATGTGAAATTCTTTGTTCATAGTCCACGACATATGCGTATTTTGGTTGGTCAGTGTGCATTGTAGCCACACGGTGCCACTACATATTGAAGGTATTAGTACTTTCTAGTCAATAACTAGTATTCACAAACCATTTTCTTCCACCCTGACCATTTATGACTCGTCTTATGCGTTGTCAAAGTTTACCACACATGGTGACATTCTTTGGTCATTGTCAGTGACATATGCATACCTTGGTTGGTCATCGTGCATGGTATCCACACCGTGCCACAATCTATTGTAGCTCCTTGTGCTTGCTATTTGATACTTGGTGTTCCCAAACCATTCGACGTTGACCAAACACAATGGATTTCTTTCGTCAAAGGCAGGACATATGCCTACTTTGGTCGGTCATTGTGCAAGGTAGCCACACCAAGCTACTACGGATTGAAGGTCGTTGTACTTGCTAGTTCAGAAGTGATATTCCCAAACCATTGTTTCCTCCCCTGACCGTTTGTGACTCGTGTTATGGTTGGTCAATGTTGACCACCCATATTGAAATTCTCTGGTCATGGTCACTGACAAATGCTTTGTTTGGATGTTTGGTGTGCATATTAGCCACACCGTGCCACTATGTATTTAACTTATTTATCCTTTCTAGTCCATGCATATGGTTCCCAAACCAGTGTCCCTCCCTCTTACCATTCGTGACTCATGTTATGAGTTGTCAATGTAAACCACACTTATTTGACTTTTTCGGTCATAGTCAGTGACGTATTAATCCTTTGGTTGGTCACGGTGCACACTAGCCACGCCGTGCCACTACTTGTTGAAGTTCTTCGTAGTTGCTAGTTGATAACTAGTGTTACCAACCCATTGTTTCCCCATCTGACCATTTGAGACTCGTGTGATGAGTTTTCAACGTTGACCACATACTGTGAAATTTGTTTGGTCATGGTTAGTGACATATGCCTACTTTGGTTTGTCACTGTACATGGTTACCACGCTGTGTCACTACGTATTAAGGATATTTGTGCTTTCTAGTCAATAGCTAGTGTACCCAAACCAATGTTACCCCCCTTTGACTATATGTGACTCGTGTTGTGAGTTTCCGACGCTGACCACATAAAGTTAAATTCTTTGCTCATGGTCAGTGACATATGCATACTTTGGTTGGTTACTGTGAATTGTAGTCACACTGTGCCACTGCATAGTGAAGGTATTTGTACTTGGTAGTCGATAACTAGTATTCACAAACAATTATCTTCCACCCTGACCATTCGTGACTCGTGTTATGAGTTGTCAAAGTTTACCACACTTAGTGACATTATTTGGTCATGGTCAGTGACATATGCCTACTTTGGTTGGTCATCGTGCATGGTATCCACACCGTGCCACAACATATTGAAGCTCCTTGTGCTTGCTATCTAATACGTGGTGTTCCCAAACCATTGTTTCCCCCTCTGACCATTTGTGACCCGTAGTATGAGTTGTCAATGTTGATCACACACAGCGGATCTCTTTGGTCAAAGGCAGTACATATGCCTACTTTGGACGGTCATTGTGCATGGTAGCAACACCGTGCTACTACTGACTGAAGGTTGTTGTACTTGCTAGTTGAGAACCAATATTCCCACAGCATTGTTTCCTCCCCTCACCATTTCTGACTCGTGTTATGGTTGGTCAACGTTGACCACCNAACCATTGTCTCTCCCTCTGACCATTTGTGACTCGTGTTATGAGTTGTTTATGTTGACCACACATAGTGGACTTCTTCGGTCATAGTCAGTGACATAAACATCAGTTGGTTGGTCACTGTGCACGCTAGCCACACCGTGCCACTACTTGTTGAAAACATTTATACTTGCTAGTTGATAACTTGTGTTCCCAACCCATGGTTTCCCCCACTGACCTTTTGTGACTCGTGTTATGCGTTTTCAACGTTGACCACACACTGTGACATCCATTTGGTCATGGTTAGTGACATATGCCTACTTTGGTTGGTCCATGTACATGGTTACCACGCCGTGTCACTGCGTATCAAAGGTCTTTGTGCTTTCTAGTTGATAGCTAGTGTTCCCAAACCGTTGTTAGCCCCTCACAATATCTGTGAATCGTGTTGTGAGTTGTCAACATTGACCACATGAAGTGAAATTTTTTGGTCATGGTCTGTGACATATGCATACTTTGGTTGGTCACTGTTCATTGTAGCCACACTGTGCCACTACACATTGAGGGTCTTTGTACTTGCTAGTCGATAACTAGGATTTAGAAACCATTATCTTTCACTCTGACCATTTGTGACTCGTGTTATGAGCTGTCAGTGTTTAACACACATGATGACATTCTTTGGTCATGGTCAGTGACATATGCATACCTTAGTTGGTCATTGTGCATGGTTTCTACACCGTGCTACAGCGTATTGAAGGTCATTGTGCTTGCTAGTTTATACCTTGTGTTCCCAAAGAATTGTTTCCCCCTCTGACTATTTGTGACTCGTATTATGAGTTGTCAATGTTGACCACACACAGTGGATTTACTTGGTCAAAGTCAGTACATATGCCTACTTTGGTCGGTCATTGTGCACGGTAGCCACACCATGCTACTACTGATTGAAGGGCATTGTACTTGCTAGTTGAGAACTGATATTCCCAGGCCATTGTTTCCCCCTCTCATCGTTTGCAACTCGTGTTATGGTTGGTGAACATTGACCACCCATATTGAAATTCTTTGGTCATGGTCAGTGACATATCCCTAGGTTGGTTGTTTGGTGTGCATAGTAGCCACACTGTGCCACTACGTAATGGAGCTATTTGTCCTTTATAGTCCATGCATAGGGTTCCCAAACCTTGCTTCCCCCTCTGACCATTAGTGACTCGTGGTATGGATTTTCAATATTGACCACCCACTGTGAAATTTGTATGGTCATGGTTAGTGACATATGCCTACTTTGGCTTGTCACTGTACATGGTTGCCACGCCGTGTCACTACATGTTAAATGTATTTGTCCTTTCTAGTTCATAGCTAGTATTCCCAAACCATTGGTACCCCCCTTTGAATATCTGTGACTCGTGTTGTGAGCTGTCAACGCTGACCACATGAAGTGAGATTCGTTGGTCATGGTCAGTGACATGCATACTTGGTTGGTCACTGTGCATGGTAGCCACGCTCTGCCACTGCATATTGAATGAATTTGTACTTGCTCCTTAGTAACTAGTATTCACAAACCATTGTCTTCCACTATGACCATTTGTCACTTGTGTTATGAGCTGTCGGAGTCTACCACACTTAGTGACATCATTTGGTCTTGGTCAGTGACATATGCTTACTCTGGGTGGTCATCCTGCATGGTATCCACGCCATGCCACAACTTGTTGATGGTCATTATGCTTGCTAGTTGATACATGATGTTCCCAGACCATTGTTTCCCCCTCTGACCATTTGTGATTCGTATTATGAGTTATACACGCTGTCCACACACTGCAGATTTATTTGGTCAAAGGCAGTACATATGCCTACGTTGGTCGGTCGTTGTGCATGGTAGCCACACCGTGCTTATACTGATTGAAGTTCGCTGTACTTGCTAGTTGAGAACTGATATTTCCAGACCATTGTTTCAACCCTCTGACCGTTTGTGACTTGTGTTATGGTTGGTGAATGTTGACCACCCATATCGAAATTCTTTCGTCATGGTCAGTGACACATGCCTACTTTGGTTGTTTGGTGTACATAGTAGCCACACCGTACCACTACGTATTGAAGTTCTTTGTCCTTTCTAGTCGATACATAGGGTTCCCAAACCATTGTTTCTCCCTCTGACCATTTGTGATTCGTGTTATGAGTTGTCAATGTTGACCACACATAGTGGACTTCTTCGATCATAGTCAGTGACATATGCATCCTTTGGTTGGTCAATGTGCATGCAAGCCACACCCTGCCACTACTTGTTGAAAACCTTTCTACCCGCTAGTCGCTAGCTAGTGTTCCCAACCCATGGTTTTCCCCACAGACATTTTGTGAGTCGTGTTATGAGTTTTCAACGTTGACCACATACTGTTAAATCCGCTTGGTCATGGTTAGTGACATATGCCTGCTTTTGTTTGTCACTGTACATGGTTACCACGCCGTGTCACTACGTATTGAATGTCTCCGTGCTTTCTTGTTGATAGCTAGAGTTCCCAAACCATTATTAGCCCCTCTAAATATATGTGACTCGTGTTGTGAATTGTAAATGTTGACCACATGAAGTCAAATGCTTTGTTCATGGTCAGTGACATATGCATACTTTGGTTGGTCACTGTGCATTGTAGCCACACCGTGCCACTACAAATTTAAGGTATTTTTACTTGCTAGTCAATAACTAGTATTCACAAACCATTATCTTCCACCCTGACCATTTGTGACTCGTGTTATGAGTTGTCAAAGTTGACCACACATAGTGACATTATTTGGTCATGGTCAGTGACATATGCCTACTTTGGTTGGTCATCGTGCATGGTGTCCACACTGTGCCACAACTGATTTAAGGTCCCTGTGCTTGGTAGTTGATACCTGGTGTTCCCAAACCATTGTCTCATCCTCTGACCATTTGTGACTCTAATTATGAGTTGTCAACGCTGAGCACACACAGCGATTTCTTCGGTAAAACGTAGTACACATGCCTACTTTGGTCGATCATTGTGCATGGTAGCCACACCGTGCTTATACTGATTGAAGGTCGCTGTACTTGCTATTTGAGAACCGGTATTCACAGAACATTGTTTCCCCCTCTGACCGTTTGTGACTCGTGTTATGATTGGTGAATGTTGACCACCCATATTGAAATTCTTTGGTCATGGTCTATGACATATGCCTAGTTTGGTTGTTTGGTGTGCATAGTAGCCACACCGTGTCAATATGTATTGAAGTTCTTTGTATTTTCTAGTCAATACGTAGGGATCCCAAACCATTGTCTCTTCCTGTGACCATTTCTGACTCGTGTTATGAGTTTTCAATGTTGACCATACATAGTGGACATCTTTGGTCATAGTCAGTGACATATGCATCCTTTGGTTGGTCAATGTGCATGCAAGCCACACCGTGCCACTACTTGTTGAAAATATTTCTACCCGCTAGTTGATAGCTAGTGTTCCCAACCCATGGTTTCCCCCACTGACATTTTGTGAGTCATGTTATGAGTTTTCAACGTTGACCACACACTGTTAAATCCGCTTGGTCATGGTTAGTGACATATGCCTGCTTTTGTTTGTCACTATACATGTTTACCACGCCGTGTCACTACGTATTGAATGTCTCTGTGCTTTCTTGTTGATAGCTATAGTTCCCAAACCATTGTTAGCCCCTCTGAATATATGTGACTCGTGTTGTGAATTGTAAATATTGACCACATGAAGTCAAATGCTTTGTTCATGTTCAGTGACATATGCATACTTTGTTTGGTCACTGTGCATTGTAGCCACACCGTGCCACTACATATTTAAGGTATTTGTACTTGCTAGTTGATAACTAGTATTCACAAACCATTATCTTCCACCCTGACCATTTGTGACTCGTGTTATGAGTTGTCAAAGTTGACCACACATAGTGACATTATTTGGTCATGGTCAGTGACATATGCCTACTTTGGTTGGTCATCGTGCATGGTGTCCACACTGTGCCACAACTGATTTAAGGTCCTTGTGCTTGGTAGTTGATACCTGGTGTTCCCAAACCATTGTCTCCTCCTCTGACAATTTGTGACTCTAATTATGAGTTGTCAACGCTGAGCACACACAGCGATTTCTTCGGTAAAACGTAGTACACATGCCTACTTTGGTCGGTCATTGTGCATGGTAGCCACACCGTGCTTATACTGATTGAAGGTCGCTGTACTTGCTAGTTGAGAACCAGTATTCACAGAACATTGTTTCCCCCTCTGACCGTTTGTGACTCGTGTTATGATTGGTGAATGTTGACCACCCAGATTGAAATTCTTTGGTCATGGTCTATGACATATGCCTAGTTTGGTTGTTTGGTGTGCATAGTAGCCACACCGTGTCAATACGTATTGAAGTTCTTTGTCTTTTCTAGTCAATACGTAGGGTTCCCAAACCATTGTCTCTTCCGCTGACCATTTTTGTCTCGTGTTATGAGTTTTCAATGTTGACCATACATAGTGGACTTCTTTGGTCATAGTCAGTGACATGTGCATCCCTTGGTTGGTCGCTGTGCACGCTAGCCACACCGTGCCACTGCTTGTTGGAAATGTTTCTACTTGCGATTTGATAACAAGTGTTTCCGACCCATGGTTTCCCCCACTTACCATTTGTGACTCGTGTTATGAGTTTTCAACATTGACCACACTATGTGAAATCCGTCTGGTCATGGTTTGTTACATATGCATACTTTGGTTTGTCACTGTACATGGTTACCACGCCGTGTCCTTGCATATCGAATATCGTTGTGCTTTCTTGTTGACAGCTAGTGTTCCCAAACCATTGTTAGCCCCCTCTGACTATGTGTGACTCGTGTTGTGTATTGTTAATGTTGACCACGTGAAGTGAAATCAATTGTTCATGGTCAGTGCCATATGCATACTTTGGTTGGTGACTGTGCATTGTAGCCACATTGTATAACTACATATTTAAGGTATTTGTACTTGCTAGTTGATACCTAGTATTCACAAACCATTCTCTTCCACCCTGGCCATTTGTGACTCCTGTTATGAAGTGTCAAAGTCGACCACACTTAATGACATTATGGTCATGGTCAGTGACATATGCCTACGTTGGTTGGTCATGGTGCATGGTATCGACACTATGCCACAACATCTTGAAGGCTCTTGTGCTTGCTAGTTGATACTTGGTGTTCCCAAACCATTGTCTCCCCCTCTGACCATTTGTGACCCCTAGTATGATTTGTCAACGCTGACCACACACGGCGGATTTCTTTGGTCAAAGGCAGTACATATGCCTACTTTGGTTGGTCATTGTG
>SZWC01002135.1:0-26470 GCA_023375785.1 Penium margaritaceum | reverse complement strand
ATGAAGGGGCTATCGCTCTCTCCGAGGACCTAGTTTTTCATGACCGCACCAAGCATGTTCTTTGACAATACCATTATGTTCACAACGCTGTTGCCGATGGTGAGGTCATCATGCACTACCTTCCTACCGTCAACCAAACTGCTGACATATTCACCAAAGCCCTCTCTGCCGATCATCATGGTCATTTCTGCACTCGCATGTGTCTTCTCTCCTCGTCCTGACTCTCCCTGGGGCTTCATTTCTCTCTCTCCCGCTTCTCCTCCCGCTATCGCTTTGTCCCCGTTGCTCTCCTTCCGTTCCCCCCATATGAGGCGTTGGAACGGACGGAGAGTGCTCAGGGTGGAACCGTCATTGCTTCTCGTTTCGGTGCCCCCCACATGAGGCGTTGGCACGGACGCGGGTTGCGCACGGCCGTTTTCCCCGCCCTCCTTTTCTTCTGCCTGCCGCTGTCCTCTCCCTCCCTGCGTTCTCTTTTCCTTCGTCCCTCTCGCGCTTTGCTCCTCGCAACACGACAACGCCCTCTCCGCCTGGCCTGCTCACCGCCGGCGCCACGCTGCTCCAAATCGCATTTTCTCTCTGTCTATATTCTGTTCGGTCTGTCTTCTCTCTCTAACCCCCATGGGTGGGCCGCCGATGTCGGGCTCACCCTGCGGGCCAGATGCGCGGGAGGGGGCCCACTCCTTCTCGTCCGGGCGGGGTGTACAGTTGGGGACCAAGTTAATTCTCAGCCGTCGAGGCGTTGCCCAGGCTACAAAGTTCCCTCCGGCCCACTGTCTGTGTGGGCCGGTGTTCATTTGCGACAGGGTGTTGATTTGCGATAGGGTGTTGATTTGTGGCAAGGTGTTGATTTGAAACAAGGTGTTGACTTGCGATATCGTGTTAATTTACATTAAGGTGTTGATTTGGAACGATGTGTTGATTTGGAACAGGGTGTTTGCGAGAGGGTGTTGATTTGCGACAAGGTGTTGATTTAAGACAAGGTGTTCATTCATATGTTTTACTCCTACTTGCCCGCTAAGTCGGGAAGTCCGGTATTCAGAGAGTAGAGTCGGAGACTACCTACTCCAAGTTGGTGAAGTCGCTACACGGAAAAGTGTGGAAGCCAGGTCGGACCTCGGGGAACCAGCTTGCTTTCCTTGAATGTTAGTACAAAACATGGTCGCTGACACAAAACATGTCCAAGCGTTGTACATGCAAGGATACATGTCTTTTAGGGGTTTTGGAAGACAAGTTATTTCCACGTGGCACAGTTACGTGCAGACGAAGTCGCCCGCTTTCTACTGTAGTCAAAATGTCGACTTGGCTACCTTGGAGTCGGATAGATCAAGTCGGAGTCTGAACAAAACATAGGTTGATTTGCAGCAATGTGTTGATTTGCACTAGGGTGTTGATTTGGAACATGGTGTTCATTTGCGATAAGGTGTTGATTTGCGACATTGTGTTGATTTGCGACAGGGTATTGATTTTTAACAGGGTGTTTATTTGTGAAAGAGTGTTGATTTGTGACCGGGTGTTGATTTACGACAGGCTTTTGATTTGCAACAGATTGTTGATTTGCGATACGATGTTGATTTGCGACAGGATGTTGATTTGTGACTTGTTCTTTAATTTGCGACAGGGTGTTGATTTGTGACAAGGTGTTCATTTGCGACAAGGTGTTGATTTGCCATACGGGTTTGATTCACAATAAGGTGTTGAGTTGCGACAAGGTATTGACTTGCAACAAGCTCATGATTTGGGACAAGGTTATGATTAAGGACAAGCAATTGATACGCAACAAGGTGTTGGTATGTGAAAAGTATTTGAACTATAGCAAGGCTTTGATTTGCGACAAGGTGTTAATGTGTGCCCTACTTGCGCCCTAGTTGCGCCCTACTTGCACCCTTGTTCTGTCTTAGGTGCGTCCTAGTTGCGCTCTAGTTGCACCCTTCTTGCGCCCTTATTGCACCCTACTTACACCCTACTGGCTCCCTACTTGCGCCCTACGTGCGCCCTACTTGCGCCCTTCTGGTGCCCTACTTGCGGCCTACTTGAGCCCTACTTGTGCCTTAGCTGTGCCCTAGTTGAGCCCTTGTTGCGCCTTAGTAGTGCCCTACTTGCGCCCTACTTGCGCTCTACGTGTGCCCTAGTTGCGGCCTACTTGCAGCCTAGTTGGGTCTTAGTTACGCCCTAGTTGTGCCATAGTTGCGCCCTTCTTGCGTCCTTATTGGACCCTGCTCACACCCTACTGGCGCCCTACTTGCGCCTTAGTTGCACCTCAGTTCGGCACTAGCTATGCCCTAATTGTGGCCTAGTTGTGCCCTAATTGCGTCTTACTTGCGCCCTACTTGCGCCCTACTTGCGCCCTACTTGCACCCTAGTTGCGCCGTACTTGTACCCTAGTTACACCCTAGTTGCGCCCTAGTTGTGCCCTAATTGCGTCTTACTTGCGCCCTACTTGCGCCCTACTTGCGCCCTACTTGCACCCTAGTTGCGCCGTACTTGTACCCTAGTTACACCCTAGTTGCGCCCTAGTTGCGCCCCAGTTGCGCCCTCGTTGCGCCCTGGTTGCGCACAAGTTGCAACATACTTGCGCCCTACTTCCACCGTACTTGCGCCCTAGTTGTGCCCCAGTTGGGCACTAGCTACGCTCTAGTTATGCCCTAGTTGCACCCTAGTTGCGTCCAATTTGTGCCCAATTTGCGCCCTAGTTGTGTCTCAGTTGCGCCCTAGTTGCGCCCTAGTTGAGCCCTACTTGCGCCCTAGTTGCGCCCTAGTTGTGCCCTAGTTGCGCCCTAGTTGTGCCTTAGTTGTGACCTACTTGCACCCTAGTTGCGCCCTGGTTGCGCCCTAGTTAAGCCCTAGTAGCCCCTGGTTGTGCCCTAATTGCGCCCTAGTTGCGCCCTAGTTGCACCCTAGTTGGGCCCAAGTCGCGCCCCCATTTGTGCCCTAGTCGCGCCCTAGTTGTGCCCTAGTTGCGCACTAGTTGCACCCTAGGTGCGCCCTAGTTGCGTCCTAGCTACACCCTAGATGTGCCCTAGTTGCGCCCTAGTTGCGCCCTAGTTGCGCCCTACTTTCCCCTTGGTGTGCCCTAATTGCGCCCTAGTTGTGCCCTAGTTGCGTCCTAGTTGCGCCCTTGTTGCGCCCAAATCGCGCCTTAGTCGCGCCCTAGCCGCGCCCTAGTTGCGCCCTTGTTGCGCAGTAGTTATACCCTAGTTGCGCCCTAGTTGCACCCTAGTTGCACCCTAGTCCTGCCCTAGTTGCGTCCTAGTTGCACCCTAGTTGCGCCCTAGTTGTCCCCTAGTTGCACCCTAGTGGCGCCCGGGCACCCTAGTTGCGCCCTAGGTGCGCCGTACTTGCACCCTAGTTACACCCTAGTTACGCACTAGTTACGCCCTACTTGTGTCCTAGTTGCGCCCTAGTTGCGCCCTAGTTCCATCCTACTTGTGCCCTGCTGGCGCCTACTTGCGCCCTAGTTGCACCTCAGTTGAGCACTAGCTACGCCCTAGTTGTCCCCTAGCTGCGCCCTTAGTTGCGTCCTACTTGCGCCCTAGTTACGCCTTAGTTGCGCCCTAGTTGTGCCCAACTTGTAGACTAGTCGCACCCTAGTTTCGCCCTAGTTGCGCCCTAGTTGTGCCCTAGTTGCACCCTCGTTGCGCCCTAGCTGCTCCCTACTTGCCCCCATGTTGTGCCCTCATTGCGCCCTAGTTGCGCCCTAGTTGCGTCCTAGTTGCGCCATAGTTGCCCCCAGTTGCGCTCTAATTGCGCCCTAGTTACGCCCTAGTTGCGCCCTAGTTGCGCTTTAGTTGCGTCCTAGTTGCGCCCTAGTTGCACCATAGTTGCGCCCTAGTTGCGCCCTAGTTGCGTTGTAGTTGCGCCTAGTTGCGCCCTAGTTGCGTCCTTGTTGCGCCTTAGCTGCACCCTAGTTGCGCCATACTTGCATTCTACTTGCGCCCTTGTTGCGCCCTACTTGCACCCTAGTTGCGTCTTAGTTGCGCCATACTTGCGCCATAGTTGCGCCCTAGTTGCGTCCTTGTTGCGCCTTAGCTGCACCCTAGTTGCGCCATACTTGCATTCTACTTGCGCCCTTGTTGCGCCCTACTTGCACCCTAGTTGCGTCTTAGTTGCACCCTAGCTATGCCATAGTTGCGCCCTTCTTCCGCTCTTATTGCACCCTACTTACACCCTATTGGCGCTCTACTTGCGCCGTTGTTGCGCCTTTGTTGGGCACTAGCTACGCCCTAATTGTTCCCTAGTTGTGCCCTAGTTGCGTCTTACTTGCGCCCTACTCGTGCCATAGTTGCACCCTAGTTGCGCCGTAGTTGCCCCCAATTGCGCCCTTATTGCGCCCTAGTTGCGCCCTAGTTGCGCCCTAGTTGCACCCTAGTTGCGCCCAAGTCGCGCCCTATTCGTGCCCTAATCGCGCCCTAGTTGCGCCCTAGTTGTGCACTAGTTGCACCCTAGTTGCGCCCTAGTTGCGCCCTAGTTGCACCCCAGTCGTGCCCTAGTTGCGTTCTAGTTACGCCCTAGTTGCGCCCTAGTTGCGCCCTAGTTGTGCACTAGTTGCACCCTAGTTGCGCCCTAGTTGCGCCCTAGTTGCACCCCAGTCGTGCCCTAGTTGCGTTCTAGTTACGCCCTAGTTGCGCCCTAGTTGCCCCCTGGTTGTACCCTAGTTGCTCCCGGGCATCCTAGTTGCGCCCTAGGTGCGCCGCACTTGCACCCTAGTTGCACCCCAGTTACGCACTCGTTGCGCCCTAGTTGTGTCCTAGTTGCGCCATAGTTGCGTCTAAGCTGCGCCATACTTGCGCCCTACTGGCGGCTTCTTTCGCCCTAGTTGCACCTCAGTTGGTCACTAGCTACGTCCTAGTTTTTCCCTAGTTGCGCCCTTGGTTGCGTCCTACTTACACCCTAGTTGTGCAAGTAGGGCGCAAGTAGGGCACAACAATGGCGCAACTAGGATGCATCTACGGCGCAAGTAGGGCGCCGGAAGGGCGCAAGTAGGGCGCAAGTAGGGCGCAATTAGGGCGCCAGTAGGGTGTAAGTAGGGTGCAACAAGGGTGCAAGAAGGGCGCAAATAGGGCGCAACTAGGGCGCACCTAAGAGGCAACTGGGGTGCAAGTACAGTGCAACTAGGGCGCAAGTAGGGCACAAATCAACGCCTTGTCGCAAATCAAAGCCTTGCTATACGGTTCATGTGCCTGTGCCTACAGTGACTACGCTTGTGTTTCTCACCAGTGTCTTCCTGACCACTGTGTTTCTGACCAGTGAGTTTTCTGGCCACTGTGTTTCTGACCAGTGTGTTTTTGACCACTGTGTTTCTGACCACTGTGTTTCGGACCGCTGTGTTTCTAACCACTGTGTTTCTGACCACTGTGTTTCTGACCAGTGTGTTTCTAACCACTGTGTTTCTGACCAGTGTGTTTCGGACCAGTGTGTTTCCGACCAGTGTGTTTCTGACCAGTGTGTTTCTAACCAGTGTCTTTCTGACCACTGTGTTTCGGACGAGTGTGTTTATGACCAGTGTGTTTCTGACTAGTGTGCTTCTGACCAGTGTGTTTCTGACCACTGTCTTTCCGACCATTGTGTGTCTGACCAGTGTGTCTCTGACCACTGTGTTTTTGAACAGTGTGTTTTTTACCACTGTGTTCCTGACCAATGTGTTTCTGACAACTGTGTTTCTGACCATTGTGTTTCTGCCCACTGTGTTTCTCACCGCTGTGTTTCTGACCAGTGTGTTTCTAACAACTGTGTCTCTGACCGCTGCGTTTCTGACCACTGTGTTTCTGACCAACGTGTTTCTGACCAGTGTGTTTCTGACCATTGTGTTTCTGACCATTGTGTTTCTGACCAGAGTGTTTCTGACTACTGTGTTTCTGACCAGTGTGTTTCTGACCAGTTCGTTTCTGACCAATGTGTTCCTGACCACTCTGTTTCTAACCACTGAGTTTCTGACCACTGTGTTTCTGACCAATCTGTTTATGACCACAGTGTTTCTGACCACTGTGTTTCTGACCACTGTGTTTGTGACCACTGTGTTTCTGACCACTGTATTTCTGACCAGTGTGTTTTTGACCATTGTGTTTCTGAACAGTGTGTTTGTGACCACTGTGTTTCTGACCACTGTGCTTCTGACCAGTGTGTTTCTGACCACTGTGTTCCTGACCACTGTGTTTCTGTCCACAGTATTTCTGACCACATTGTTTCGACCAGTGTGTTTCTGACCAGTGTGTTTGTGAACAGTGTGTTTCTGACCAGTGTGTTTCTGACCAGTGTGTTTCTGACCAGTGTGTTTCTGACCAGTGTGTTTCTGAACACTGTGTTTCTTACCAGCGTGTTTCTGACCACTGTGTTTCTGCCCATTGTCTTTCTGACCACTGTGTTTATGACCCGTGTGTTTCTGACCACTGTGTTTCTGACAAGTGTGTTTATTGCCACTGTGTTTCTGACCACTGTGTTTCTGCCCATTGTCTTTCTGACCACTGTGTTTATGACCCGTGTGTTTCTGACCACTGTGTTTCTGACAAGTGTGTTTATTGCCACTGTGTTTCTGACCACTGTGTTTCTGACCAGCGTGCCTACTTTGGCTGTACATATGCCTACTTTGGTTGGTCATTGTCCATGGTAGCCACACCGTGCTAGTACTAATTGAAGGGCGCTGTACTTGCTAGTTGATAACTGATATTCCCGGACCATTGTTCCCCCCTCTGACCGTTTTTGACTCGTGTTATGGTTTGTGAACGTTGACTACCCATATTGATATTATTTGGTCATGGTCAGTGACATCTGCCTAGTTTGGTTGTTTGGTGTGCATAGTAGCCACACCGTGCCACTACGTATTGAAGTGATTCGTCCTTTCTAGTCCATGCATAGGGTTCCCGAACCACTGCCTCTCCCTCTGACCATTTGTGACTCGTGTTATGCGTTGTCAATGCTGACCACGCATACTGGGTTTCTTTGTTCATAGTCAGTGACGTATTCATCCTTTGGTTGGTCACAGTGCACGCTAGCCAGACCGTGCCACTACTTGTTGAAGTTCTTCGTACTTGCTAGTTGACAACTAGTGTTCTCAATGCACTGTTTCCCCATCTGGCCATTTGTGACTCGTGTTATGAGTTTTCAATGTTGACCACACACGGTGAAATTTGTTTGGTCATGGTCTGTGACATATGCATACTTTGGTTGGTCACTGTACATTGTTACCACGCCGTGTCACTATATATTAAAGGTATTTGTGCTTTCCAGTTAATATCTAGTATTCCCAAACCATTGTTACCCCCCCTTTGACTATCTATTACTCGTGTTGTGAGCTGTCAACACTGACCACGTGAAGTGAAATTTGTTGGTCATGGTCAGTGACATATGCATACTTTGGTTGGTCACGGTGCATGGTAGCCACGCTGTGCCACTACACATTGAAGGTATTTGTACTTGCTACTTGATAACTAGTACTCACAAACCATTGTCTTCCACTCTGACCATTTGTGACTCGTGTTATGAGCTGTCAAAGTTTACCACACTTAGTGACATTTTTTGGTCATGGTCAGTGACATATGCCTACTTTGGTTGGTATGGCATCCACACCGTGCCACAACTTGTTGATGGTCATTGGGCTTGCTAGTTGATACCTGATGTTCCCAGAACATTGTTTCCCCCTTTGACCATTTGTGATTCGTGTTACGAGCTGTCAACGCTGTCCGCACACAGCGGATTTCTTTGTTCAATGGCAGTACATATGCCTACTTTGTTCGGTCATTGTGCGTGGTAGCCACACCGTACTTATACTCATTGAATGTCGCTATACTTGCTAGTTGAGAACTTATATTCCCGGACTGTTGCTCCCCCCTCTAACCGTTTGTGACTCGTGTTATGGTTGGTGAATGTTGTCCACCCATGTTGAAATTCTTTAATCATGGTCAGTGAGATAGGCCAACCCTGGTTGTATGGTGTGCATAGTAGCCACACCGTGCCACGACGTATTGAATTTCTTTGTCCTTTCAAGTCAATACATAGGGTTTCCAGACCATTGTTACACCCTCTGTGCATTTGTGACTCGTGTTATGAGTTTTCAATGTTGACCACACATAGTGGACTTCTTCGGTAATAGTCAAGGACATATGCATCCTTTGGTTGGTCACTATGCACGCTAGACACACCGTGCCACTACTTGTTGGAAAGATTTATACTTACTAGTTCATAACTAGTGTTCCAAACCGATTGTCTTCCCCTGATTAGCGTGCTTCTCACCACTATGTTTCTGACCAGTGTGTTTCTGACCATTGTGTTTATGACCACCGTGTTTCTGACCACTGTGTTTCTGACCAGTGTGCTTCTGACCAGTGTGTTTCTGACCACTTCGTTTCTGACCACCATGTTTCTGACCACTGTGCTTCTGACCACTGTGTTCCTGACCACTGTGTTTGTGACCACTGTGTTTCTGACCACTGTGTTTCTGACCACCGTGTTTCTGGCCAGTGTGTTTCTGACCAGAGTGTTTCTAACCAGTGTGTTTCTGACCACTGTGTTTCTGACCACTGTGTTCCTGACCACTGTGTTTCTGACCACTGCGTTTCTGACCACCATGTTTCTGACCACTGTGGTTCTGACCACTGTGTTCCTGACCACTGTGTTTCTGACCACTGCGTTTCTGACCACCATGTTTCTGACCACTGTGGTTCTGACCACTGTGTTCCTGACCACTGTGTTTCTGACCACTGCGTTTCTGACCACCATGTTTCTGACCACTGTGGTTCTGACCACTGTGTTCCTGACCACTGTGTTTCTGACCACTGCGTTTCTGACCACCATGTTTCTGACCACTGTGGTTCTGACCACTGTGTTCCTGACCACTGTGTTTCTGACCACTGCGTTTCTGACCACCATGTTTCTGACCACTGTGGTTCTGACCACTGTGTTCCTGACCACTGTGTTTCTGACCACTGCGTTTCTGACCACCATGTTTCTGACCACTGTGGTTCTGACCACTGTGTTCCTGACCACTGTGTTTCTGACCACTGCGTTTCTGACCACCATGTTTCTGACCACTGTGGTTCTGACCACTGTGTTCCTGACCACTGTGTTTCTGACCACTGCGTTTCTGACCACCATGTTTCTGACCACTGTGGTTCTGACCACTGTGTTCCTGACCACTGTGTTTCTGACCACTGCGTTTCTGACCACCATGTTTCTGACCACTGTGGTTCTGACCACTGTGTTCCTGACCACTGTGTTTCTGACCACTGCGTTTCTGACCACCATGTTTCTGACCACTGTGGTTCTGACCACTGTGTTCCTGACCACTGTGTTTCTGACCACTGCGTTTCTGACCACCATGTTTCTGACCACTGTGGTTCTGACCACTGTGTTCCTGACCACTGTGTTTCTGACCACTGCGTTTCTGACCACTGTGTTTCTGACGAGTGTGTTTCTGACCACTGTGTTTCTGACCACTGTGTTTCTGACCAGTGTGTTTCTGACCAGTGTGTTCATGACCAATGTGTTTCTGACCACTCTGTTTCTGACCACTGTGTTTCTGACCACTGTATTTCTGACCACTGCGTTTTTGACCGTTGTGTTTCTGACCGGTGTGTTTCTGACCAGTGTGCTTCTGACCAGTGTGTTTCTGACCACGGTGTATCTGACCACTGTGTTTCTGACCCGTGTGTTTCCGAACAATGTGTTTTGGACCACGGTGTTTTGGACCATTGTGTTTCTGACCAGAGTGTTTCTGACCACTGTGTTTCTGACCAGTGTGTTTCTGACCACTGTGTTTCTGACCACTGTGTTTCCGAACACTGTGTTCCTGACCACTGTGTTTATGTCCAGTGTGTTTCAGACCACTGTGTTTCAGACCAGTGTGTTTCTCACCGCTGTGTTTCTGACCAGTGTGTTTCGGACCACTGTGTTTCTGACCATTGTGTTTCTGACCAGTGTGTTTCTGACCACTGTGTTTTTGACCACCGTGTTTCTGACCAGTGTGTTTCTGACCACCGTGTTTCCATCCACCGTGTTTCTGACCAGTGTGTTTGTGACCAGTTTATTTCTGACCAGTGTGTTTCTGACCAGTGTGTTTCTGACCACTGTGTTTCCGACCATTGCGTTTCTGACCAGTGTGTTTCTGACCAGTGTGTTTCTGACCAGGGTGTTTCTGACCAGTGTGTTTCTGACAATTGTGTTTCTTACCACTGTGATTCTGACCAGGGTGTTCCTGACCAGTGTGTTTCTGACCAGTGTGTTTCTGACCAGGGTGTTTCTGACCAGTGTGTTTCTGACAATTGTGTTTCTTACCACTGTGATTCTGACCAGGGTGTTTCTGACCATTGTGTTGATGACCACTGTGTTTCTGACCTTCAGTGGGACCACATCCTACACTCTCGCCTCTTACCAGCTGAGGAGCGAGACTTCCGGGACCTACTAGATTCCTTTCCCGGCATCTTCACTGGCTCAACAACAGACCTTGGAGCTGTCAATGCCTTCCATGTTATCAACACCGGCGCAGCTGCCGCGGTCAAGCAGAAAGTCCGCTGGATCCTCCATGATCAGGAACATATCATCAACGAGGGCCTCGCAGAACTAAAGGTGCAAGGCATGATAGTACCCATCGTTAGCCCCTGACGAGCCAACTTGGTCATTGTCGGCAAACCGGACGGCTCCAAGCACTTCTACGTCTACTTCCGCGATCTCAACTGAGTCACAGAGGAAGATGCCTACCCCATGCCGCTGATTGTCGACATCCAGGAGCGCCAGCAGGGATGCGCCTGGTTTGGAAAGCCAGACGTCAAGGCCGCCTTCCACGCTATCCCCACGCACCCGGACTCCATTGCCAGGACAGCCTTTGTCACTCCCGACGGACTATACACCTTCACCGGCATGCCCTCCAGTCTCCGCAACGCCACTGCCATGTTCCAACACGTCACATACTCCACACTCCACGGCATGCCTAACGTGAGCTGTTACATAAATGATATCATGGTCGCGGTCCACATCCTCGCAGATCTCTTTTCCTCCCTTGCCACTGTCTTCTCTGTCCTCCGCGCCGCTAACCTCAAACACAAAGCCGCCAAGTGTTCCATCGGTGCCGCAAAAATGGAATTATTGGGGTTTGCCATGAGTGTGGATGGCATCAAAATGGACCCCGCTAAGATTGCGGCCATCCGAGGATGGCAACAACCCACTACGGCGGGGCAGATCAAGATCCTCCTCGGCATTGTCTCCGTCTGCGACCACGCCCGCATCATCCGCCCACTACAACAGCTGACCCATCAGGATATCCCATCCGAACGGACTCCGGAGTGCGCTGCTTCTTGGACAGAGATCAAGCATCGCCTGTTTACCGCTCCCATGCTTGCGTTCTTTGATTTCAACCTCCCCTTCTCTATCACAACCGACTGGTCGCGGGAAGGACTTGGCACTGTACTGTCGCAGTCGGTCCAGGAACCGGTCCTGCGGGTGATCGCATACGCAAGTCGTGCCCGCACTGAATACAACGGTTTGGGAACACTAGCTATCGACTAGAAAGCACAGATACCTTCGATACGTAGTGACACGGCGTGGAAACAATGTACATGGACCAACCAAAGTAGGCATATGTCACTAACCATGACCAAACGGATTTCACAGTGTGTGGTCAACGTTGAAAGCTCATAACATGAGTCACAAATGGTCAGTGGGGGCAACCATGGGTTGGGAACACTAGTTATCAACTAGCAAGTAGAAATATTTTCAACAAGTAGTGGCACGGCGTGGCTAGCGTGCACAGAGACCAGCCAAAGGATGCATATGTCACTGACTATGACCGAAAAAGTCCACTATGTGTGGTCAACATTGACAACTCATAACACGAGTCACAAATGGTCGGAGGCAAAGACAATGGTGTGGTAAGCCTATGCATTGGCTAGAAAAGACAAATAACTTCAATACGTAGTGGCACGGTGTGGCTAATATGCACACCAAACAACCAAACTAGGCATATGTCACTCACCATGACCAGAGAATTTCAATATGGGTGGTCAATGTTGACTAACCATAACACGAGTCACAAATGGTCAGAGGAGAAAACAATGTTATGGGAATGTCAGTTCTCAACTAGCAAGTACAACGACCTTGAGTCAGTAGTAGCACGGTGTGGCTAGCATGCACAATGACCGACCAAAGTAGGCATGTGTACTGCCTTTGAGCAAAGAAGTCCGCTGTGTGTGGTCAACGTTGAAAACTCATAATACAAGTCACAAATGATCAGAGGGGGAGACAATGGTGTGGGAACACCAAGCATCAAATAGAAAGCACAAGGAGCTTCAAAACGTTGTGGCACAGTGTGGATACCATGCACGATGACCAACCAAAGTAGGCATATGTCACTGACCATGACCAAATAATGTCACTAAGCGTGGCAAACATTGAAAACTCATANGACAAATAACTTCAATACGTAGTGGCACGGTGTGGCTAATATGCACACCAAACAACCAAACTAGGCATATGTCACTCACCATGACCAGAGAATTTCAATATGGGTGGTCAATGTTGACTAACCATAACACGAGTCACAAATGGTCAGAGGAGAAAACAATGTTATGGGAATGTCAGTTCTCAACTAGCAAGTACAACGACCTTCAGTCAGTAGTAGCACGGTGTGGCTAGCATGCACAATGACCGACCAAAGTAGGCATGTGTACTGCCTTTGAGCAACGAAGTCCGCTGTGTGTGGTCAACGTTGAAAACTCATAATACAAGTCACAAATGGTCAGAGGGGGAGACAATGGTGTGGGAACACCAAGCATCAAATAGAAAGCACAAGGAGCTTCAAAACGTTGTGGCACAGTGTGGATACCATGCACGATGACCAACCAAAGTAGGCATATGTCACTGACCATGACCAAATAATGTCACTAAGCGTGGCAAACATTGAAAACTCATAACACGAGTCACAAATGGTCATGTTGGAAGGTAATGGTTTGTGAATACTAGTTATCGATTACCTAGTATAAATACCTTCAATATGAAGAGGCACAGTGTGGCTACACTGCACAGTGACTAACCAAAGCTTGCATATGTCACTCACCATGAACGAAGAATTTCACTTCATGTGGTCAACATTTACAACTCACAACACGAGTCACAGATAGTCAGATGGGGCTAGCAATGGTTTGGGAACACTAGCTGTCAACAAGAAAGCACACAGACATTCGATACATAATGACACGGCGTTGTAACCATGTACAGTGACAAACCAAAGTAGGCACATATTACAAACCATGACCAAACGGATTTCACAGTTTGTGATCAACAATGAAAACTCATAACACGAGTCACAAATGGTCAGTGGGGGAAACCATGGGCTGGGAACACCAGTTATCAGCTGACAAGTAGAAAGATTTTCAACAAGTAGTGGCACGGTGTGGCTAGCGTGCACAGTGACCAACCAAAGGATGCACACGTCAAAGACTATGACGGAAGAAGTCCACTATGTATGGTCAACATTGACAACTCATAACACGAGTCACTAATGACCAGAGGGAGGGACAATGGTTTGGGAACCCTATGTATCGACTTGAAAGGACAAAGAACTTCAATAGGTAGTGGCACAGTGTGGCTACTGTGCACACCAAACAACCAAATTAGGCATATGTCACCGACCATGATGAAAGAATTTCAATATGGGTGGTCAACATTCACCAACCATAACACAAGTCACAAACGGTCAGAGGGGGAAACTATGATATGTGAGTATCAGTTCTCAACTAGCAAGTATAGCGACCTTCAATCAGTACAAGCACGGTGTGGCTACCATGCACAATGACCGACAAAAGTAGGCAAATGTACTACCTTAGACCAAAGAAATCCGCTGTGTCTGGTCAGCGTTGACAACTCATAATAGGTGTCATAAATGGTCAGAGGGGGAGACAATGGTTTGGGAACACCATGTATCAACTAGCAAGCACAAGGACCTTCAACACGTTGTGGCACGGTGTGGATACCATGCACGATGACCAACCAAAGTAGGCATATGTCACTGACCATGACCAAATAATGTCACTAAGTGTGCTCAACTATGACAACTCATAACACGAGTCACAAATGGTCAAGGTGGAAGATAATGGTTTGTGAATACTAGTCATTGACTAGAAAGTACAAATACATTCAAGCCGCAGTGGCACAGCGTTGGTACCATGCACTGTGACCAACCAAAATATGCATATGTCACTGACCATGACCAACAGTTTTCACTTCATGTGGTCAGCATTGACAACTCACAACACGAGTCACATATAGTCAGAGGTGGCTAACAATGGTTTGGGAACACTAGCTCTCAACAAGAAAGCACAAAGACCTTCGATACGTAATGACACGGCGTGGTAACCATGTACAGTGACAAACCAACATAGGCATATGTCACAACCCATGACCAAACGGATTTTACAGTGTGTGGTCAACGTTGACAACTCATAACACGAGTCACTAATGGTCAGAGGCGGAAACCATGGGTTGGGGGCAATTGTTATCAACTAGCAAGTAGAAATATTTTCAACAAGTAGTGGCACGGTGTGGCTAGCATGCACAGTGACCAATCAAAGGATGCACACATCGCTGACTATGACTGAAGACGTCCACTATGTATGGTCAACATTGACAACTCATAACACGAGTCACTAATGGTCAGAGGCGGAAACCATGGGTTGGGGGCAATTGTTATCAACTAGCAAGTAGAAATATTTTCAACAAGTAGTGGCACGGTGTGGCTAGCATGCACAGTGACCAATCAAAGGATGCACACATCGCTGACTATGACTGAAGACGTCCACTATGTATGGTCAACATTGACAACTCATAACACGAGTCACAAATGGTCAGAGGGAGGGACAGTGGTTTGGGAACCCTATGTATTGGCTAGAAAGGACAAAGAACTTCAATAGTAGTGGCACGGTTTGGCTACTATGCACACCAAACAACCAAACTAGGCATATGTCACGGACCATGATGAAAGAATTTCAATATGTTTGGTCAACATTCACCAACTATAGCACGATTCACAAACGGTCAGAGGGGGGAAACAATGGTCTGTGAATATCAGTTATCAACTAGCAAGTACAACGACCTTCAATCAGTATAAGCACTTTGTGGCTACCATGCACAATGACCAACAAAAGTAGGCATATGTACTACCTTTGACCAAAGAAATCTGGTGTGTGTGGTCAGCGTTGACAACTCATTATAGGAGTCACAAATGGTCAGAAGGGGAGACATTGGCTTGGGAACACCATGTATCAAATAGTAAGCACAAGGACCTTCAATAAGTTGGGGCACGGTGTGCATACCATGCACGATGACCAACCAACGTAGGCATATGTCACTGACCATGACCAAATCATGTCACTAAGCGTGGTAAACGTGTACAACTCATAACACGAGTCACAAATGGTCAGAGTGGAAGACAATGGTTTGTGGCTACTAGTCATTGAGTAGCAAGTACAAGTACATTCAATATGTAGTGGCACAGCGTGGCTGCCATGCATAGTGACCAACCAAAGTATGCATATGTCACTGACCATGACCAATGAGTTTCACTTTATGTGGTCAGCATTGAAAACTCACAACACGAGTCGCAAATAGTCAAAGGGGGATGACATTGGTGTAGGTACACTAGCTATTGACTAGAAAGCACAAATACCTTCAATACGTAATCACATGGCGTGGTAACCATGTACAGTGACAACCCAAAGTAGGCATATGTCACTAACCATGACCGAAAAAATTTCACAGTGTGTGTTCAACGTTGAAAACGCATCACACGAGTCACAAATGGTCAGATGGGGAAACAATGGGTTAGTAACACTAGCTATCAACTAGCAAGTAGGAAGTACTTCAACAAGTAGTAGCACGGCGTGGCTAGCGTGCACAGTGACCAACCAAAAGATGAATACGTCACTGACTATGACCAAAGAAGTCCACTACGTGTGGTGAACATTGACAACTCATAACACGAGTCACGAATGGTAAGAGGGAGGGACACTGGTTTGGGAACCCTATGCATGGACTAGAAAGGACAAATAAGTTCAATACATAGTGGCAAGGTGTGGCTAATATGCATACCAAACATCCAAACAAAGCATTTGTCACTGACCATGACCAGAGAATTTCAATATGGGTGGTCAACGTTGACCAACCATAACACGAGTCACAAACGGTCAGGGGAGGAAACAATGATTTGGGAATATCAGTTATAAACTAGTAAGTACAACGACTTTCATTCATTAGTAGCTCGGTGTGGCTACCATGCACAATGACCGACCAAAGTAGGCATATTTCCTGCCTTTGACGAAAGAATTCAGTTGTTTCTGGTCAACGTCGACACCTCATATTACAAGTCACAAATGGTCAGAGGGGGGAACCATGGTTTGGGAACACCAAGTATCAAATAGCAAGCACAAGGAGCTACAATACGTCGCGGCACGGTGTGGATACCATGCATTATGACCAACCAAGGTATGCATATGTCACTGACCATGACCAAAGAATGTCATAATGTGTGGTAAACCGTGACAAGGCATAAGACGAGTCACAAATGGGCAGGGTGGAAGAAAATGGTTTGTGAATACTAGTTATCGACTAGCAAGTACAAATACCTTCAATATGTAGTGGCACAGTGTGGCTACAATGAACACTGACCAACCGAAATACGCATATGTCATTGATTATGAACAAATAACTTCACTTCATGTGGTCAATGTTGACAACTCACAACACGAGTCACATATATTCAGAGGGGGTAACAATGGGTTGGGAACATTAGCTATGAACAAGAAAACACAAAGACCTTCAATACGTAGTGACACAGCGTGGTAACCATGTACAGTGAGAAACAAAAGTAGGCATATGTCACTAACCATGACCAAGCGGATTTCACAGTGTGTGGTGAACGTTGAAAACTCATAACACGAGTCACAAATGGTCAGTGGGGGAAACCATGGGTTGGGAACACTAGTTATCAACTAGCAGGTATAAATACTGTCAACAAGTAGTGGCACGGTATGGCTAGCATGCACAGTGACCAACCAAAGGATGCATATGTCACTGACTATGACCGAAGAAGTCACCTATGTGTGGTCAATATTGACAACTCAAAACACGAGTCACAACTGGTCAGATGGAAAGACAATGGTTTGGGAACCCTGTGTATTGACTAGAAAGGAAAAATAAATTCAATACATAGTGGCACGGTGTGGCTACTATGCACACCAAACAAACGAAGTAGGCATATGTCACTGAACATGACCGGAGATTTTCAACATGGGTGGTCAACATTCACCGACCATAACACAAGTCACAAATGGTCAGAGGGGGAAACAATGGTCTGGGAATATCAGTACTTAGCTAGCAAGTACAGGGACCTTCAATCAGTATAAGCATGGTGTGGCTACCATGCACAATGACCAACCAAAGTAGGCATATGTACTACCTTTGACCAAAGGCATCCGATGTGTGTGGACAACATTGACAACTCATAATACAAATCACAAATGGTCAGAAGGGGAAACAATGGTCTGGGAAAATCAGGTATCAACTAGCAAGCACAAGGACCTTGAACAAGTCGTGGCACGGTGTGGATACCATGCACAATGACCAACCAAAGTAAGCATATGTCACTGACCATGACCAAATAATGTCACTCAGTGTGGTAAACTTTGACAGCTTATAACACGAGTCATAGATGGTCAGAGTGGAAGACAATGATTCGTGAATACTAGTTTTTGAGTAGCAACTACAAATACCCTGAATATGTTGTGGCACAGCGTGGCTACCATGCACAGTGACCACCCAAAGTATGCATATGTCACTAACCATGACCAACGAATTTCACTTCATGTGGTTAGCGTTGACAACTCACAACACGAGTCACGGATAGTCAAAATGGGGTAACAACGGTTTGGGAAAACTAGCTATAAACTAGAAAGCACAATTACCTTTAATATGTAGCGATACGGCGTGGTAACCATGTACAGTGACAACCCAAAGTAGGCATATGTCACTAACCATGAGCAAACGAGTTTCACAGTGTGTGGTCAATATTGAACACTCATAACACAAGACACAAATGGTCAGAGGGTGGAATAATGGTTGGGAACACTAGTTGTCAACGAGCAAGTACGAAGAACTTCAACAAGTAGCGGCACGTTTTGGCTAGCGTGCACAATGATCAACCAAAGGATGAATACATCAAGGACTATGAATGAAGAAATACAGTATGCGTGGTCAACATTGACAACTCATAACACGAGTCACAAATGGTCCGAGGGAGAGACAATGGTTTGGGAACCCCCTGCATTCACTAGAAAGGACAAATAACTTCAATACGTAGTGGCACGGTGTGGCTACTATGTACACCAACCAACCAAACTAGGCACATGTCACTGACCATGACCAAAGAAATTCAATATGGGTGGTCAACGTTCACCAACCACAACACGAGTCACAAACGGTCAGAGGGGGAAACAATGGTCCAGGAATATCAGTTATCAACTAGCGAGTACAGTGCCCTTCAATCAGTAGTAGCACGGTGTGGCTACCATGCACAATGACCGACCAAAGTAGGCATATGTACTGCCTTTGACCAAAGAAATCCGCTTAGTGTGGTCAACGTTGACAACTCATAATACGAGTCACAAATAGTTAGAGGGGGGAACAATTGTTTGGGAACACCATGTATCAAGTAGCAAGCACAATGACCTTCAATACGTTGTGGCACGGTGTGGATACCATGCACGATGACCAACCAAGGTATGCATATGTCACTGACCATGACCAAAGAATGTCACCATGTGAGTTAAACTTTGACAGCTCATAACACTAGTCACAAATGGTCAACGTGGAAGATAATGGAATACAAATACTAGTTATCGACTAGCAAGTACAAATACCTTCAATATGTAGTGGCACAGTGTGGCTACAATGCACAGTGACCAACCAAAGTATCCATATGTCACTGACCATGACTAAATAATTTCACTTCACGTGGTCAATGTTGACAACACACAACACGAGTCACAGATAGTCACAGGGGCTAGCAACGGTTTGGGAACACTAGCTATCAACTAGAAAGCACAAATACCTTCAATATGTAGTGACACGGCGTGGTAACCATGTACATGGACCAACCAGAGTAGGCATACGTCACTAACCATGACCAAACAGATTTCACGGTATGTGGTCAACGTTGAAAACTCACAACACGAGTCAGAAATGGTCAGTGGGGGAAACCATGGAATGGGAAAACTAGTTATCAACTAGCAGGTAGAAAGATTTTCAACAAGTAGTGGCACGGTGTGGCTAGCGTGCACAGAGACCAGCCAAAGGATGCATATGTCACAGACTATGACCGAATAAGTCCACTATGTGTGGTCAACATTGACAACTCATAACACGAGTCACAAATGGTCAGAGAGACAAACAATGGTTTGGGAAGCCTATGCATTGGCTAGAAAGGACAAAGAACTTCAATACGTAGTGGCACGGTGTGGCTAATATGCACACCAAACAACCAAACTAGGCATATGTCACTGACCATGACCAGAGAATTTCAACATGGGTGGTCAATGTTGACCAACCATGACACGAGTCACAAACGGTCAGGGAAGAAAACAATGCTATGGGAATGTCAGTTATCAACTAGAAAGTACATCGACCTTCAGTGAGTAGTAGCACGGTGTGGTTACCATGCACAATGACCGACCAAAGTAGGCATGTGTACTGCCTTATACCAAAGAAATCCGCTGTGTGTGGTCAACGTTGACAACTCATAATATGAGTCACAAATGGTAAGACGGGGAAACAATGGTGTGAGAACACCATGTATCAAATAGAAAGCAAAAGAAGCTTCAAAACGTTGTGACACGGTGTGGATATCATGCACGATGACCAACCAAAGTAAGCATATGTCACTGACCATGCCCAAATCATGTCACTAAGTGTGGTAAACGTTGACAACTCATAACACGAGTCATAAATGGTCAGGTTGGAAGGTAATGGTTTGTGAATACTAGTTTTTGATTAGCAAGTACACATACCTTCAACATGAAGAGGCACAGTGTGGCTACAATTCACAGTGACCAACCAAAGAATGCATATGTCACTGACCATGAACAAAGAATTTCACTTCATGTGGTCAACATTTCCAACTCACAACACGAGTCAGATATAGTCAGAGGGGGCTAACAATGGTCTGGGAACACTAGCTGTCAACGAGAAAGCACACAGACATTCGATACGTAATGACACGGCGTGGTAACCATGTACAATGACAAACCAAAGTAGGCATATGTCGCAAACCAGGACCAAACGGATTTCACAGTTTGCTGTCAACACTGAAAACTCATATAACGATTCACAAATGGTCATTGGGGGGAACCATGGGCTGGGAACACCACTTATCAACTAGCAAGTAGAGATATTTTCAACAAGTAGTGGCACGGTGTGGCTAGCGTACACAGTGACCAACCAAGGGATGCACACGTCACTGACTATGACCGAAGAAGTCCACTATGTACAGTCAACATTGATAACTCATAACACGAGTCACTAATGGTTGGAGGGAGAGACAATGGTTTGGGAACCATATGTATTGACTAGAAAGGACAAAGAAATTCAATACGTAGTGGCACGGTGTGACAGGGTGTTGATTTGCGACGGGGTGTTGATTAACGACAGGGTGATGATTTGCAACAGAGTGTTGATTTGCGATAGGGTGTTGAATTGCGAAGGGTGTCAATTTGGGACAGGGTGTTGATTTGCGACAAGGTGCTGATTTGCGAAAGGTATTGATTTGCGACAGGGTGTCGATTATTGACAGAGTGTTGATTTGCAACAGGGTGTGGATTTGCAACAGGGTGTTGATTTGCAACAGGGTATTGATTTACGACAGGGTGTTGATTTGTGACAGGGTGTTGATTTGCAACAGGGTGTGGATTTGCAACAGGGTGTTGATTTGCAACAGGGTATTGATTTACGACAGGGTGTTGATTTGTGACAGGGTGTTGATTTGCAAGATGCCGTTGATTTGCGACACAGTGTTGATTTGCGACAGGGTGTTGATTTGTGACAGGGTGTTAATTTGCAACATGGTATTGATTTGTGACAAGGTATTGATTTGCGACAAGGTGTTCATATGCGACAGGGTGTTGATTTGCAACAAGGTGTTGATTTCCGACAGGGTGTTGATTTGCGACAGGCTGTTGATTTGCGACATGTTGTTTATTTGCGACAGGGTGCTGATTTACGACAGGATGATGATTTGCTACAGGGTGTTGATTTGCGACAAGGTGTTGATTTGCGACAAGGTGTTGATTTGCGACAAGGTGTTGATTTGCGAAAGGTATTGATTTGCGACAGGGTGTCGATTATTGACAGAGTGTTGATTTGCAACATGGTGTTGAATTGCGAAGGGTGTCAATTTGCGACAGGGTGTTGATTTGCAACAAGGTGTTGATTTGCGAAAGGTATTGATTTGCGACAGGGTGTTGATTATCGACAGGGTGTTGATTTGCGGCAGGGTGTGGATTTGCAACAGGGTGTTGATTTGCAACAAGATAATGATTTGCGACAGTGTGTTCATTTGCGGCAGGGTGTTGATTTGCGAGATGCTATTGATTTGTGATAGGGTGTTGATTTGCGACAGGGTGTTGATTTGCGACAGGGTGTTGATTTGCGACAAGGTGTTGATTTGTGACAAGGTGTTGATTTGCAACAAGGTGTTGATTTGTGACATCGTGTTGATTTGTGACAGGGTGTTAATTTGCAACATGGTATTGATTTGCGACAAGGTACTCATTTGCGACAAGGTGATCATATGCGACAGGGTGTTCATTTGCGACAAGATGTTGATTTGGGACGGGGTGTTGATCTGCGACTTGGTGTTGATTTGCGACATTGTGTTTATCTGTGACAGGGTGCTTATTTATGACAGTGTGTTGATTTGCGACAGGATGTTGATTTGCGACAGGGTGTTGATTTGTGACAGGGTGTTCATTTGCGACAGGATGTTGATTTGCGACATGGTATTCAGTTGCAACACGGTGTTGATTTGGGATAGGGTCTGGACTTGCGACGGGGTATTGATTCAAAACAGAGTGATGATTCGCAACAGAGTATTGACTTGCGGCATGGCGTTGAATTGCGAAGGGTGTCAATTTCCGACAGGGTGTTGATCTGGGACAGGGTGTTGATTTGCGAAAGGTATTGATTTGTGACAGGGTGTTGATTTGCGACAGGGTGTTGATTTGCAACAGGGTGTGGATTTGCGATAGGGTGTTGATTTGCAACAAGGTATTGATTTACGACATGGTGTTGATTTGCAACAGGGTGTTGATTTGCAAGATGCTGTTGATTTGCGATAGGGTGTTGATTTGCGTCAGGGTGTTGATTTCCGACAGGGTGTTGATTTGCAACAACGTGTTGATTTGCAACAATGCGTTGATTTGTAACAAGGTGTTGATTTGCGATAGGGTGTTGATTTGCGTCAGGGTGTTGATTTCCGACAGGGTGTTGATTTGCAACAACGTGTTGATTTGCAACAATGCGTTGATTTGTAACAAGGTGTTGATTTGTGACAAGGTGCTGATTTGTGACAGGGTGTTAATTTGCAACATGGTATTGATTTGCGACAAGTTATTGATTTACGACAATGTGTTCATTTGCGACAAGGTGTTTATTTGCGACAAGGTGTTGATTTGTGACAGGGTGTTAATTTGCAACATGGTATTGATTTGCGACAAGTTATTGATTTACGACAATGTGTTCATTTGCGACAAGGTGTTTATTTGCGACAAGGTGTTGATTTGCGCCAAGGTGTTGAATTGCACAGGGTATTGATTTCCGGTAGGGTACTTACTTGGGGCAAGATGTTGATTTGTGACATGGCATTGATTCGCGACAGGGTGTTGATTTGCAAGAGGGTGTTCATTTGCGACAGGATGCTGGTTTGCGACAGGGTGTTGATTTGTAATAGGGTGTTTATTTGTGACAGAGTGTTGATTTGCGACATGGTGTTCATTTGCGACAGGGTGTTGATTTGCGACAGGGTGTTGATTTGCCACATGGTGTTGATTTGCGACAGGGTGTTGATTTCTAACAAGGTGTTGACTTGCGATATGGTATAAATTTACATTAAGGTGTTGATTTGTAACGATGTGTTGATTTGGAACAGGGTGTTTGCGATATGGTATTGATTTGCGACAAGGTGTTGATTTGCGACAAGGTGTTCATTTATATGTTTTACTCCTACTTGCCCGCTAAGTCGGGAATTCCGGCAGTCAGAGAGTAGAGTCGGAGACTACCTACTCCACGTCGGTGAAATCTTTCCATGAAAAAGTGTGCAAGCCAGGTCGGACCTCGGGGAACTGGCTTGCTTTCCTTGAATGTTAGTACAAAACATGGTCGCTGACACAAAACATGTCCAAGCGTTGTACATGCAAGGAGGCATGTCTTTTAGGGGTTTTGGAAGACAAGTTTTTTTCATGTGGCGCAGTTGCGTGCAGACGAAGTCAACCGCTTTCTACTGTAGTCGAAAGGTCGACTTGGCCGACTTGGAGTCGGATAGATCAAGTCGGCGTCTGAACAACACATAGGTTGATTTGCAACAATGTGTTGATTTGCGATATGGTGTTGATTTGGAACATGGTTTTCATTTGCGATAAGGTGTTCATTTGCGACTGGGTGTTGATTTGCGACAGGGTGTTGATTTGTGACAGGGTATTTATTTGTGAAAGAGTGTTGATTTGCGACCGGGTGTTGATTTGCAACAGGCTGTTGATTTGCGACAGACTGTTGATTTGCGATACGATGTTGATTTGCGACAGGAGGTTGATTTGCGGCTGGTTCTTTAATTTGCGACAGGGTCTTGATTTGTTACAAGGTGTCGATTTCCGACACGGTGTTGATGTGCCCCACTGTGTTGATTTGCAATACGATGTTGAGTTGCAACAAGGTATTGATTTGCAACAAGCTTGTGATTTGTGACAAGGTCATGATTTGGGACAAGAAATTGATACGCAACAAGGTGTTGGTATGTGAAAAGTCTTTGAACTATAGCAGGGTTTTGATTTGCGACAAGGTGTTCATTTGCGCCCTACTTGCACCCTAGTTGCACCCTACTTGCACCCTAGTTGCGTCTAAGGTGCGTCCTAGTTGCACCCTAGTTGCACCCTTCTTGCGCCCTTGTTGCACCCTACTTACACCGTACTGGCGCCCTCTTGCGCCCTACTTGCGTCCTACTTGCGCCCTTCTGGCGCCCTTCTTTTGCCCTACTCCCGCCCTACTTGTGCCCTAGTTGTGCCCTAGTTGAGTCCTTGTTGCGCCTTAGTTGTGCCCTACTTGCGCCCTACTTGTGCTCTACTTGCGACCTAGTTGCGGCCTACTTGCAGCCTGGTTGGGTCTTAGTTACGCCCTAGTTGCGCCATAGTTGCGCCCTTCTTGCGTCCTTTTTGCACCCTCGTCACACCCTACTGGCGCCCTACTTGCGCCTTAGTTGCGCCTTAGTTGAGCACTAGCTACGACCTAATTGTACCCTAGTTGTGCCCTAGTTGCGTCTTACTTGCGCCCTACTTGCGCCCTACTTGCACCCTAGTTGTGCCGTACTTGCACCCTAGTTGCGCCCTAGTTGCACCCTAGTTGCGCCATAGTTGCGCCCTGGTTGTGCCCAAGTTGCAACATACTTGCGCCCTACTTCCACTGTACTTGCGCCCTAGTTATACCCTAGTTGCACCCTAGTTGCATCCAACTTGTGCCCTATTTGCGCCCTAGTTGCGTCTCAGTTGCGCCCTAGTTGCGCCCTAGTTGAGCCCTACTTGTGCCTTAGTTGCGCCCTAGCTGTGCCCTAGTTGCGCCCTAGCTATGCCTTAGTTGCGGCCTAGTTGCGCCCTAATTGCGCCCTAGTTTGCTCTAGTTTAGCCCTAGTAGCCCCCGGTTGTGCCCTCATTGCGCCCTAGTTGCGCCCTAGTTGCGCCTTAGTTTCGTCCAAGTCGCGCCCTAGTTGCGCCCTATTTGCGCCCTAGTTGTGCCATAGTTGCGCTCTAGTTGCACCCTAGTTGCGCCCTAGTTGCGCCCTAGCTGCGCCCTAGTTGTGCCCTAGTTGCGCCCTAGTTGCGCCCTCGTTGCGCCATACTTGCCCCCAGTTGTGCCCTGATTGCGGCCTAGTTGCGCCCTAGTTGCGCCCTAGTTGTGCCCTGGTTGCGCCCAAATCACGCCCTAGTTGCGCCCTAGCTGCGCCCTAGATGCGGCCTTGTTGCGCACTAGTTTTACCCTAGCTGCGCCCTAGTTGCACCCTAGTTGCACCCTAGTCCTGCCCTAGTTGCGCCCTAGTTGCGCCTGAGTTGCGCCCTAGTTGCACCCTGGTTGCGCCCGGGCACCCTAGTTGCGCCCTAGGTGCACCGTACTTGCACCCTAGTTACACCCTAGTTACGCACTAGTTGCGCCCTAGTTGTGTCCTAGTTGCGCCCTAGATGCGCCCTGGTTAATCCCAATCCCAATCCCAATCCCAATCCCAATCCCAATCCCAATCCCAGTCCGAATCCCAATCCCAATCCCAATCCCCATCCCAATCCAAATCCCATTCCCAGTCCCAATCCCAATCCCAATCCCAGTCCCAGACCCAATCACAATCCCAGTCCCAATTCCATCCCAATCCCAATCCCATTCCTAATCCCAATCCCAATCCCAATCCCGAACCCAGTCCCAATCCCAATCCCAATCCCAATCCCAATCCCAATCCCAATCCCAATCCCAATCCCAGTCCCAATCCCGATCCCAATCCCAGTCCCAATCCCGATCCCAATCCCAGTCCCAATCCCGATCCCAATCCCAGTCCCAATCCCGATCCCAATCCCAGTCCCAATCCCGATCCCAATCCCAGTCCCAATCCCTGTCCCAGTCCCAATCGCAATCCCAATCCCAATCCCAATCCCAATCCTAATCCCAGTCCCAATCCCAATCCCAATCCCAATCCCAATCTCAATCCCAATCCCAGTCCCAATCCCAGTCCCAATCCCAGTCCCACTCCTCATCCCAATCCCAATCCTTATCCCAATCCCAATCGCAATCCCAATCCCAATCCCAATCCCAGTCCCAATCCCAATCCCAATCCCAATCCCAATCCCAATCCCAGGCTGAAATTCAATCCCCACCCCAATCCCAATCCCAGTCCCAGTCCCAATCCCGATCCCAATCCCAATCCCAATCCCAATCCCAATCCCAATCCCAATACAATCCCAATCCCAATCCCAAACCCAATCCCAATGCCCATCCCAATCCCCATCCCAGTCCCAATCCCAATCCCAGTCTCAATCCCAATCCCAATCCCAATCCCAGTCCCAATCCCAATTTCAGTCCCAATCCCAATCCCAATCCCAATCCTAATCCCAATCACAATCCCAATCCCAATCCCAATCCCAATCCCAATCCCAATCCCAATCCCAACTTCAATCCCAATCCCAATCCCAATCCCAGTCCC
>SZWC01002134.1:170429-226641 GCA_023375785.1 Penium margaritaceum | reverse complement strand
AGAGAGAGAGAGAGAGAGAGAGAGAGAGAGAGAGAGAGAGAGAGAGAGAGAGAGAGAGAGATAGATTCTGGTTGGTGACATTGTTACCACTAATGGTCTCATGAAACCAACACATGCAATCTGCTGAGCTGGAATTTTCTCGCAGCGAGGGTCCATTTTCTCACTTATATTGACAAAGTGTACAATTATTTTTCACATAAAATGGCCACATCAGTTTTGAGGAGTAAGCAAATTCAATCAACTTGGGTTGAGCTGCTCGTGATGTAGTATTTTGAAAGCCAAGTACACAAGGTTGCTTCAGATCAGAAGAAAAAAAACTCAACGATGTGCCCCTAGGAGACAGGCTGCAAAGTAAATTATCTCATCAGTAGTGAAGTAGAATGTCACATTTTTCAGCCACGTCTCCCTGGTGCTTCTGAATCTGGAGGAGAGACCGGTTGGTGTTGGGTTTGTGAAGCTGCCATGTCGTTGAGTACAGCCTCACGTTATCATGACAGATTCAGTTCCCCCACAGCCAAATTGAGCTGCTGAAGCTCCAAGTGTCAAATACACGGGCCATGGTGGCGGTGGAGGGGCACGTTTGCCAAGCCCATGGGATCCACCAGTTGGGTTGTTGGCATGGTCAAAGAGCTGTCGTGTAGCCCATGTTGCCTCTCACCACTGCTGTCCTAGGATATCCATGCATCATTAGCTATTGTCCCTTCATCGCCAAAGTCTTTGCTGGTTACAGCTCCTGGAACTGGTTGCGGCCGCTCCCAGTTGTCATTGTTGCCGAGTAGTCAGAAAAATCCTAGAAAATTAGAGGCACCAAACACGTCTTCCACGTTTTTACTTTGTTTTACGTCCTCAGAGACCCCCCCAACACTGTTATGCTCTGATACAAAGTGTTGATTAGGCGGCACAATTAGAGGTTTGCATATAGGAAGTAGTGGCACACCAAATTAGGACAAATAGCCTTTAGCAGCGTGTGATCACCTGAAAGTGTACTTTAATGAAAAGTGAAATAATATCAAGGGAATACATAACAAATGAAAACTAAGAATGAGGCACCATTGAGACCTGAGCCGTTCAACGGATGCAATGCATGTGAAGGCGGGATGTCATCGGTTGCATGAAGAAACCACACTAAGAAGTCAGACAGTTTCAACATTGAAACCGCCTGACAATCTGATGTTCCCGCACCGTTCAGAAGTCAACCAAAAAATACTGAAGTATCAATACATTCAGCAAAAACATATTAAACCACTCAAGAAGGTTATTGAACCTAGTCAAAAATCACAACTGTTACAAAAATGGTCGCAAATTCTGCTTCAAATTCCCTGAACATGTTGGTGGAAAGATTCAGGAATTGATTTGCTGTGGGCCACAAATTGCAGGACTGGTATGCACACCACACATGCAGAGGTGAGGGACTTGGGTACACCAGAGATGCAGGATGAAGTGTAAGTAGTTCACAAGAGCAATGCATTGAGACACCAAATGTCAAACAATGATGAAAATAGACTAGTTGTGTAAACAAATGAAGCACTCTTACATTGCATGTGCCGCACCGTTAAGACTAGCTGTACAAAGCAAGACTGAGAATAAGATTGGGTTGAGATGCCTCACAAGTAACTGGAGATTTGTCAAGGTTAGAAATGAGTTTTTGGGACATGCTACTGTCCGATTCTTTCTTGAATGAAGCTTACACTCGCTGCTTTTGCTTCCTGGTGGCTGCTGCTATTGTTTGGCACAAGTCTCCTTGTGGCTTTCCCTCCTTTTTCTCTTTCATGTGTGTCTTTTGGAAACAGCCAGGGGAATCTTCCAACCTTTTCTTTTCTTGTGAACAGGACTTCTCTGGCTGCATGTTTCTGCCACTGCTGGTCTGCTTATCCCTTCTCTGTTGCCACACCATGTGGTTCTTGCGCAGCATTCCTATGTTGCTTCTTCATCCTTATGCTATTTCTTCTTCTTCTTGCTACTCCTTCTTCTTCTCTTTCTTCTGCTACTGCTGCCTGCTAGAATCGCTGATAGCTACTGCTCCTTTTGTGTACAATTTGGCTGTGGCTTGGTCCCAGCCCCCACTTTGGGCCGTCCTCCAAGGCTTCCTCTTGGTGCGCGCTCTGCCTCCCCCTCCGCACTCTCGACAACAACACCCAGCCACGCCAATCCTCCATTACTTCCTCTTGCATTTTTTAGTTTCTTTTCCATGCCGCTGAGTTCATGGATGCCTTGCGTCACACTCACAGTAGCTAGATGGCTCTCACCTCTCCAGCAAGACACCTGGTGGTCCCAGCCATGAAGTGGTAGCACAAGAGAAAAATAGGGCATGTGTTTCTTCTAACATGTGAAGAGACAACAGTGGGGGAAGGGCTATGGGTGAGACTAGTCAAAAAACTCAGACACCCTAAAGTGAGGGAGTAATTTCAAAGGTCTGGCCACTGAGAGTGAACCATACGGCAAACACAAACCATGTACTCAAACAAAGTGTGACTGAACCTACCAAAAGGACCAAAGACATTATGCCTGCTCGAAGGATTTCACATGAACAAGCATCGAGCAACCCGGTAAGGCTATAGTGGCTAAGGCACACACACACACACACACACACACACACACACACACACACACACACACACACACACACACACACACACACACACACACACACAGAGAGAGAGAGAGAGAGAGAGAGAGAGAGAGAGAGAGCGAGAGAGAGAGAGAGAGAGAGAGAGAGCGAGAGAGAGAGAGAGAGAGAGAGAGAGCGAGAGAGAGAGAGAGAGAGAGAGAGAGCGAGAGAGAGAGAGAGAGAGAGAGAGAGCGAGAGAGAGAGAGAGAGAGAGAGAGAGCGAGAGAGAGAGAGAGAGAGAGAGAGAGCGAGAGAGAGAGAGAGAGAGAGAGAGAGCGAGAGAGAGAGAGAGAGAGAGAGAGAGCGAGAGAGAGAGAGAGAGAGAGAGAGAGCGAGAGAGAGAGAGAGAGAGAGAGAGAGCGAGAGAGAGAGAGAGAGAGAGAGAGAGCGAGAGAGAGAGAGAGAGAGAGAGAGAGCGAGAGAGAGAGAGAGAGAGAGAGAGAGCGAGAGAGAGAGAGAGAGAGAGAGAGAGCGAGAGAGAGAGAGAGAGAGAGAGAGAGCGAGAGAGAGAGAGAGAGAGAGAGAGAGCGAGAGAGAGAGAGAGAGAGAGAGAGAGCGAGAGAGAGAGAGAGAGAGAGAGAGAGCGAGAGAGAGAGAGAGAGAGAGAGAGAGCGAGAGAGAGAGAGAGAGAGAGAGAGAGCGAGAGAGAGAGAGAGAGAGAGAGAGAGCGAGAGAGAGAGAGAGAGAGAGAGAGAGCGAGAGAGAGAGAGAGAGAGAGAGAGAGCGAGAGAGAGAGAGAGAGAGAGAGAGAGCGAGAGAGAGAGAGAGAGAGAGAGAGAGCGAGAGAGAGAGAGAGAGAGAGAGAGAGCGAGAGAGAGAGAGAGAGAGAGAGAGAGCGAGAGAGAGAGAGAGAGAGAGAGAGAGCGAGAGAGAGAGAGAGAGAGAGAGAGAGCGAGAGAGAGAGAGAGAGAGAGAGAGAGCGAGAGAGAGAGAGAGAGAGAGAGAGAGCGAGAGAGAGAGAGAGAGAGAGAGAGAGCGAGAGAGAGAGAGAGAGAGAGAGAGAGCGAGAGAGAGAGAGAGAGAGAGAGAGAGCGAGAGAGAGAGAGAGAGAGAGAGAGAGCGAGAGAGAGAGAGAGAGAGAGAGAGAGCGAGAGAGAGAGAGAGAGAGAGAGAGAGCGAGAGAGAGAGAGAGAGAGAGAGAGAGCGAGAGAGAGAGAGAGAGAGAGAGAGAGCGAGAGAGAGAGAGAGAGAGAGAGAGAGCGAGAGAGAGAGAGAGAGAGAGAGAGAGCGAGAGAGAGAGAGAGAGAGAGAGAGAGCGAGAGAGAGAGAGAGAGAGAGAGAGAGCGAGAGAGAGAGAGAGAGAGAGAGAGAGCGAGAGAGAGAGAGAGAGAGAGAGAGAGCGAGAGAGAGAGAGAGAGAGAGAGAGAGCGAGAGAGAGAGAGAGAGAGAGAGAGAGCGAGAGAGAGAGAGAGAGAGAGAGAGAGCGAGAGAGAGAGAGAGAGAGAGAGAGAGCGAGAGAGAGAGAGAGAGAGAGAGAGAGCGAGAGAGAGAGAGAGAGAGAGAGAGAGCGAGAGAGAGAGAGAGAGAGAGAGAGAGCGAGAGAGAGAGAGAGAGAGAGAGAGAGCGAGAGAGAGAGAGAGAGAGAGAGAGAGCGAGAGAGAGAGAGAGAGAGAGAGAGAGCGAGAGAGAGAGAGAGAGAGAGAGAGAGCGAGAGAGAGAGAGAGAGAGAGAGAGAGCGAGAGAGAGAGAGAGAGAGAGAGAGAGCGAGAGAGAGAGAGAGAGAGAAGAGGGGGGGGGGGGAGGGAGTCCGTGAGGTGGGGAAGTGAAAAGTGAGCAAAAAACGACAGGAATCACAAGAAAAATCAGTCCACCGTCTTTCCATCGTCAGCAAACTTAGCCCCCAGGACTTTCAGCATGTGTGAGCGCTTGAGCGGCACACGCTGCACACTGCTGCCACGCACATCCAGTAGCGTCAATGCACTGAACCTCGCAAACTACTGCGGCAGCCTCTGCACTCCAGGGCACCCTGTCAGAGTGAGCTCACGAAGCCCTAGTCCTCCAGTTTCTCCGGCCAACGGAACAACATCTTGCTGTGAGACCTGCCCAGCATCGAGGTGGTTTTTTACACCAACGCCAACAGCATTGCCCACTCCTCTGTTGCGGCTGCTTCCATCTTCATCGGCAGTGGCTGTATTGTCGTAGTCAATGTCAGGGAGAACGGTGAGCCAGCCGCACATGGCAATGTGCAGACGCAGCAGCGAAGGCAGCCTCAACCAGGACGCGTCAATGCAAGTGAGTCTATCGCCGCCGATTTCAAGCCGCTGCAGCCGTGGAAAGGCGGTGTGAGCGATCAACGGCAGAGTGGCCGTCTGCAGATGCGTTAGACTGAGCGACAAGAGACGTTGGAGCCCATGGGCGGCACAGGATGGCGGCGCATGCAGAGAGTGCAGGCCCTCCGTGTGTAGCTCAGTGAGGCGCGCCATGTGTGCTGTGAGCTTCAGAGCGTGTCCCAACCCCTTCGTCATGCTCAGCTTCACACTTGTCAGCGCGCCAGTGCACACTCCGCTCCATTCAACCATCGGACTGCTTGCGGCTGATGGCGCAGCAGCTGCAGCTGCTGCTGTCATAGCGGGTGGGCCCGAAGACAGCCCCTCCCTCGGCGCACCATCGTCTGCTGCCGCATCGTCGTTCGCTGGGGGCCTCAGTGAGTGCGGAGCAGACTCTGTTGTGCCCGATGCGACTGGCAAGACTGCAGCTGTTCCTGCTGCGTCTATCGGGTCAGCCTCGTCGGACAGTGCTTCTGGGCCACAAGCCCTTTCAGCAGCCAGGAAATCTTGCACTTCTCCCCTCCTCGCAGTTGACGTCATGTCAAGTGCGGTGAGGCTCGTCAGCGGCAGCAGCAGCCGCCGCAGCACCGACGGTGCAGAAACTGAGCTGACGCGCAGCGCTTGTAGGTTCGTCAGAGTGCTAAGCTTGCCCTCCTCCTCCACTGCCTGCAGCGCCTGTCCCTCCACCGACAGCTCTGCCACCTGCGACAGCGCAGGCAGCCACAGCGGACGGGCGAACAGCTGCGGATCCAGCCGGACCCTCGCCAGCTCCTTCATCTGGGCGAAGTCAGCTGACTGCAGCTGCGCTCGGCAGGTGCCCCATCCTACCAGCGCCTTACAGGCGAAGCTGCTGAGGAGTGAGAGGCGGCGCAGCGAGCCGCTGACAGCCACGTCCCGCGCCACCGTGAGGGAGAGGTGGGTGAGATGCGGGAACAGGTGCAGCGGCACTATGCCACTCTCCGCCACTGACAGCACCAGCCACGTCAGCGACAGCACTGGGCTGGTGGATGAGGGAGGTTGGGGCTGGAGCCGCCGTGTGGAGATTTCTGCTCTCTCGAGCGAGGGGAGGGCGGATAGGGAGGAGAGGTCGAACTCGGACGCGCTGAGGCGGAGGTGGTGAAGGTTGGCGAAGACAGGGACCACACTGGAGAGGCGCACGGTAGACGCGCAAATCAGCTCCATCACTTGCACCTTGCTCGCCTGCTTGCCCACATCCTGCTTGCCTCTCGCCCCAGCACCCACCTGCAGCCTGGTCTGCGGAGCTGCATGGCCGTGGTCCTGACCTTGGTGGTGGTGGTGACGGTCGTGATGGTGTTGGTGATGCTCAATGTGGTGGCGGTTGTGGTGGTGATTCTGCAACCTGCTGCGGCGGTGGTGGTGGTGCAGCTGGTGTTGCTGGTGGCGGTGGTGGTGTTGGGCCTGAGGAAATTCACCATGCAATGTGACCCCGCTCCTGCAACGCAATCGAAGACTGGTCAAGCGTTTGAGTCGACCAGCGAGCGACGTCAGCTGCTCGCCGTTGACGTCACCCGTAAGCACCAGCGAGGCCAGGCCAGAGAGCGACGCAATGGCAGCCAGGTTTGCCGGGGATGCGGCACACATGAGATGCTGCAGCGACAAAAATGCCGCCAGGGGAGGAAACGGCGGCCCGTCGGTCAGAGAATAATTGTCGAGCAGGCTGGATGAGCCTGGCGATGGCGACACGCGTAGGGTTAACGAGCCGCTTCCGTCGGGATGGCGTGTCGCGTGGGCGCCGCCTATCGCGTGTGAGGTCACTGAGATTGGCGGCAGCAGAGGCGTGGCGGAAGGAAGGAGCGGTGTCGCGCCGAGCGGCACGTCTGCCCTCAGAGAGAGCACGAAAGGCGCGTGCGCGGCGAGGAGCGCAAACGGCTCGCTGCTGACGAGCGGCCCCTGCTGCGACCTTCCACGCGACGAAGACGAGTGCACGTCGGACGTTATCCACAGCTGCCTGACGTGGCCTGGAGCAAACATCCGCAGCGCGGCCTTCCACTCATCCGCGCCGCGCTCTTCCGTGATGGTGCTTCCGATCTTCACGCATCGGCGGTACGCCATGGTTGCCACGGTGAGGCGCAGGTGGCGGCACGAGCGGCTGAGGCTTGCGATGTCGCGCAACGATAGCGTTCGGCACACTGCCTCCACCACCTCCGGTGGCATGGCCGTGAGACCAGTCTCCACCACCTCTGGCGGCATGGTTGTAGTCGCTGCGCTTGATGCTGCCTGCAAGACGGCCCAGCTGCAGCGTCAAATGAGACCTGAATGGTTCGCAGAATCACAGCATGCTGTTTCAGGAGCGAGAGGACAAGGTGGAAGCACCTTCGCGACAATGACGGTGACGGAATGATGGTGGCGGTGGCTTTATAGTGGTGACGGTAACGGTGGTGCAGCAACCGTCTCGGTGGTGCAGCCTGGTAAGTTACCGGTGGTGACCAGTCGAATAGCGTCGAGTCGAAAAGCAGAGTGCCGTGGGCTCACTCAGCGAGACAGGACCCTCCGCCGAGTGTGCGTTGCCCTTTCGAGAAGTGTGACTTTCAGCGGCGGAGCGCATCGCAGAAGACTGACGTGCATGCGGCACGGTGAGAGCGAGTGGTGTCCGGTCGTCGCCGTAAGCGCGTTGCTGTTGCCCTTGTTGCTCCGACTGCAACGACGCGATTGTCGGCGAAGGGCCGCCTTTGCGGATGCGGATGTAGCGGCACCCTGTTTTCTCCTCTCCTGCTGCTGCTGCTGATGCCGCGATGGCTCCTACTGCTGGTGGTAGTTCCGTGCCTCGCGTTCCGCGACAATGATGTGCGGCGTTGATGGCGGAGACTACGCGGCGACGCCGCCGCGGCTCGCATCATCTCCCACATGCAAACTGATTTTCCAGGAAAAAAACAGCAATTTAAACAAGGAAAACAAGAGGCAGGTGTTGAAAGCGTGGATAGGGTTGCATTGTAACCTACCAAAAGTATTCATATTGGTATCTTTTAAATAATTGTCCGTAATCTGGACCACATGATGGAAGGTTTGCCATGAGAATTTACTTCATCCATGGAAACCAAAACTGGTTGTAAATGGACGACCAAACTCTCACCTCCATTCGTTCAAACTAATGTTCTTGTTCGCCCATTGTGTATAGTTTGGGCGAACTCTTCCTAAATTACATCAGGCTACGCTATATTTTTTCCAGCTTGTGTGAATGTAAAAGCGAAAAAAAAACAACAAAAAAGTGAACGAATGCGCTTGACAGTATAGTAATATGTATAAAAATTCACCAACACATCGAAGAAGAACCTCAAACGGTAATTCTTCTCTTTTTTATGAATATGGTTTTATCTTATGATTAATTTAATTAAATGAGATTATATTTTTCTTGTATTGTGAACGTGCTAGTTTCACACATTTATTATGAACTTCACTTAATAAAACATTATCTTTGACAAATTTGCATGAATCTTAAATGCTTCCTTATGTTACCAAAAATAAGATGACATAAATATAGGCAGCATTTAATATTTTTACCTTCTTGTATGACGGTGGTTGAGTTTCTTTTCTTTCAATTACATTTTTACCCTGTTTGAAGCCGGGTTCACGAGTCTCAAGAGTTAAGCATGATGACCATTTCTGTGAAACAGGACAAGGCGAGGCTAAGGGGGAGCGACATAGAGGGAAAAAAATAGATTCTGCTCGCCAATGGATTGGAGGGTCTAAACATGCAGTCCTTACCCTTTTATCTTACCATCGGACTGCTCATCCTTTACTATCCGGGGTTTGTCCGGAAATGTAGGTCGATGTCTGTGATCTTTTCCTTCTCGACCGACCTCATCTGGGCAACCGGGGACGTGGCGGGGCATACAGTCCAAGTGATTCTTGCACCCTGATTAGTGGATACGTCAGAAAAATGACCGATCCACCAATTACGATTTTCTTGAAGCATCTATTGGCCACGAACCGATTGTAATAGGTTACTATGTAACCCAAAAAGCACAAAATTATATCAAAGTTCTAAGTGAGAAACAACTGACCTCGCCGCCAAAAATATAAACACAAGACCCAAACTTTGCACAAGAAGATACATCTATCCACACCGTGAAACACTGCACGAAAAATTCCAACACAAAATTTTCCAATCCCAGAAAAGTAAACAAAACTGTTCGCCAAGTGTAGGCTATGCCACATCAGTCCATATCCCTTGCAAAATTCCTATCAACTATCTACTCCGAAACAGAGAATTCTCTCTTTGGAAGAAAGGTCGAGTACATAAAAATACAGTGTAGGGTTCGTCTCACTCCGCTTTAAAAAGAGAGCCCTAGGCATAGAGGTTCATAGCATTTTTTTATGTGTGTGGCTTATGGAGTGAGTTTTATTGGACATTTTGTGGGTTATTTCATGAAAGGCTACTTATGTGTCCTGGTTAGCACACAAAGTTAGCCTTCCATGAAATAGCATACAAAAATGCCCATCTACACTCACTATGCAAGCCACTCCCCCAAAAAACCTTGTTGCCAACTTCTGTTACATAATTTAGTGAGATGCACCCTACGTTACGTTACGTTTCTTTTAAGCCGAGAAGATGCCATTTCAAAATAGACACACCACCAGATTTGAACAAGGGTCAGCGGTAAACATAACATCACCTTCTCTACATGGACATTTTGGAGTGCATTTTTGCACCTGAACATTTTTTCAGCAAACAATTTTGTGTGCCACTTTACAACATGGATTATTTTATCTTTCACACATGGTTGTGTGCTACTTGCGACGTGGATTTTTTTCCACTCATACAATGATTGGAAAGAATTGCTTGCTACTTAAAAGAGCATGTCGAAATTGCACACAGGAAGAATTTTTGTACTGTTGAATTGATGGTACAAAGTAAAAGCATTTGTTTCACGAAACACCTCACCAAAATTTTCATGTCACAAGCAGGCTGATGTATGAAGAAAACAAGTTGTGGGTAACACGCTTGTACCAACATTGTGGTCGTAACAAAATGGAAAGGTTTAGAGATAACATGCGTCGCTCAGTAGATAATTCTCTTGTCTGTGGCTTGCTACACCATTGAAATATGCAAAAGGTCTTGTTTTCTCTCTTTTGACACCTTAGCAATATTGGAAAGACCACTAAAAACCTCTTCACCACCTCCTTTTAGCAATCATTCCAAAATCAAGGCATTCTGTAGAGGTCACCGCCATAAAGAGGCTTGCCATATCAACAAGATGACACATATAGAGCGTGAGTTGGAAACAAGGGGGAGAAAATGAATACTACATATATTTGTCCTGGAATAAAACTAAGGGTGAAATTCCCTTCCCCCTTCTTTTGACATTCATGGCCCTAATCTTCCCTCCCTCAGAAGAAAATGACCAATCGATCCATGCTTCGGAACAATAATACCCATCCATCCCAACCCACGAACATTAGATACCATCTGCCCACTTGATTTCACCATGTTCAAGCAACGACTCATGTCATATTTTTAGCATAGAAAAATAAAGAATGTACGCGGTATATCACGGCTGCCGCAATGGAGGGCCACCAAGGGGAGAGGGAAAGTGAATATGATGATGAAAGTGCCACCGGACATCCATCTATCGGTACTTTTGGCGGCAAATGCCACCTCACTGGCTCCTCCCCCCATTTAGCCTTCCCCTTCAAATCCCACATTGAAATGAGTATCTCCCAATTGAGGGCCATACTTGAATACGTGGCTAGTGGGTTTCGAGAGAGATGGGGGGCACTTTGTCGAGGATTCTTGGTGATGGACGTTAGTCAGAATCTCCGGTGCTCCAAGAATGGGGAGTCACAAATCCCCTAGTTTCTTCTCCTTTGAGCAAATATATCCAAGCTATTCTATATACCCTCCGCAATAATAGGAAATGATGACTGAAAATGTTACCACTAGCAATCATGTGTTTCAGCGACGCATGCCTACGCAATGTCAAGAAAAACTATGCATGTCTAGTTTGTGTCGAGATTGAACCCATTAGGCATTGGGACCCGCTACCCATCTAACTACCTGTCCTTTACATCGATCAATATCTAGTTCTAGTGTATGGCTAATCATTCTACATTCCTTGGAAGTTGAGTAGGCCCATCCATCCTTCCCGCTAAACTTGACTTTATGCATCATGTTCAGCCTAACAGCCCTCAATTCGGGAAATGGCGGTGGCCATGTGCTGCCAAATAAGGAAGCGAGTGGTAGATTTGGTTTTCATTGTCTGAGATGAAGAAAACCACTTCAAATTAGGAAACATATTATTTCAAATCGATGTAGTAAATTGGCGATGTCTCATTTGTTCACTATCGGCTCGGATTAATTATGGTTTGTCAATATATGATTGTTTGTTCAATGAATGTATAGCCAAGGCACTTGTGTACTTGTGAATTGTAGGTATTTTTAATGTGTTGAATAGCTGAATAGTGGCTTGCGAGATATTTCTCGTTGTGGTAGGTGGTAACTCCATCATCATCAAGAGGTGGCAAAAAGGCATTCTAGAAGATAACACTTCATTCATTACTATTTTTGATTGACAAGGATCTGCTACGTCAGGGACTATCTGTTGTTCTGTGTGTGGTACACGGCTTACGATGACCCCTCGACTCATGTCCATTCATGTGCAGATCCCTGACATGACTACGGTGGCAGAAGACCGGCGGCCAGACGGGCGCCCAGAAGAATTTATTCTCACTTAGATTTGTGCTGTTGGATAGCACATAGGCTTGCAGCCTATTAGGACGTAGCTCTTGTTGATGCGATCGTTTTGGTTCAGATGGCTCGTCGTTGTGATGTGTCTACAGGGAGTTATGCCCAAAACTGAGGTTTTGTCACTGTTTTGTCCTGCTAGAAAATGTGCGCCCTTGTGTGCCGCGTGTGTGTGCACCCACTAGGCCAAAGACACTATTTAGGTTGTCTAGGCCTCAGTTGTCACCTCTCTCTGCAAATTTGAGTATTTACAGCTTATGACACTTTGTCTGTGTCCCTTGCCAACCCCTTGCTGTTCTCACCCTGACCTTTGTGTGCTAGTGAGTTAGCTGGCCGGCTTGTGCTGCCATGCAAACGACAGCAGTGCTAGGAAGCTGTCTTTCATAGTATCAGAGTGGCGAGCCAGTGCTTGCACAGCTACGTAGCAGAAGCGCAACAACCGTAGTAGTAGTGAGCAACCGCAGCCGTTGCCTTGAGTAGCACCAGCAATAGCGCCCACTGTCGCGGCGAGAGGTCGTTGGAGGACCCACCACAACTCCGACCGTTTTCTTAAAAACTCCGCGGCTGATCCGCGGTGTTCTGCGGATCTGCGGCATTCTGCTGCGGCAGCTTCGCGTCGGTTCTAGAACACGACGACGGTGCTCCACGGTGCTCCGCGGTCGTGACTCCACGGCAGTTCCGCGGCAGTTCTGCGTTAGTTCCGTGGTCACCCGTTGCAGCAGCTCCGTGGCGGTTGCGTAACGCACTGACCGGGGTGCCCCGGCAGTTCGCGGCAGCCCGCAGTGTTCCACATTGGCGCGACCGTGGTGGTCGTTCCGCAACAGCAGAAGTCGCTTCACGGAAATTCGCGGTGCTCGGCATTGACAAGATCCCTGCAGCGGATGCGGCAACTTAGTGGTTTCAACGGAATGCGCCGACAATGCCACGAATCTAACGTGGTTGCACGCGGCATTCGAAAGTGCGTCACCCCGCGGTGACGGTGCCGCAACATGTCCGCGGTTTTCCATGGATCTGCGGCGTTCGGCCGTGGCAGCTTTCCGGCGGTTTTGGAACACGTCGGCGGTGCTCCATGGAGCTCCGCGGTCACGAGTCCGCAGCAGTTACACGGCAGTTTCGCGGTTGCCAGTTGTGGCAGCTCCGCGGTGGTTGCGAACGCACTGACGGAAGTGCCCCGGTAGTTCGTGGCACCCCACCGTGTTCTGCATCGGCGCAACCGCGGTGGCTCTTACGCGGCAAGTCTGAGGTGTTCCAAGGCACGTCGTGGAAAGTTTTGCGGCATCGTCCTCTTAAAATCTGGCCGTCATGTTGAAACTCACCCCCACTAGCGCCGCCGCTGACGCAGCTGCTGAGAGCAGCTCCATTTGCGGCCAACGCCGGCCGCCGCCATTGTCACCACAGCAGCAACATCAGTAGCAGTAGCAGCAGCAGCAACAATAGCAGCAGCAGCTGCAGCAGCGGCAATAGCAGCAGTAGTGGCGGCTGCCCAATCCGACGCCCTTGGCGTGCAAGGTGCGAGCGCTGGTGGACCTACAAAAAAAGAACCGCCAGACTTTGACGAGGCAGGTTGCTGATCTGGAGGACCTGGTCAGGGGCTTACTGCCAAATCAACAACATCAACCTGTAGAACCAAGGGAGGACCACCTCGCTCTTGGTGGAAATGCTGATGAGGTAGTGGAGACCCTCTCCAACTCTGGAGAGGAGGGTGAGGAGGAGCTGCTACGAGCACGTCTCCTCCACTTGTAGGCACGCCGGAGAGCGCGTGAGGCAAATGCAACCCTTCAAGGCACGGGCTCCAGCGCCGGCGCCAGCCTGGGCTCATCTCGCCGCCCTCTAAGCTTTGAGGAGATTGCTCTGCGGGCCCGCCTGGGCAAGGGGGTTGCCTTCTCTATGCCCGGTCCTGCAGTGGCTTTGGCTATTGCTCTGCCGATGGTCAAGCCACCCAAGTGGTTTGTGTCGGACCCGCCCGTCTTTCGGACTGGGAACGACTAATGGTCCTGGGAGCCGCGCTTTTGCATGTGGGCCGTGAGCGAGGGGTTCCTCGACTACTACTTCAACTCCTATCAGGCGTCCGACTTCGCCCAGACACAGATGGCGGTCCGTGTCACCTTCGGCCTCATGAAGGCCGTCCCAGACTTCACCAAGGACTTCAGTCGTTTCCTTGGCGACCCACTGACCGGCTCGGGAGCTGACCCTTGCGCGGCGTGCGCACATGCTGTCACCCTTTTTGAAGGTGCCACCTTGGCCCTGACGTCCTAGCACCTCGTCGACTTCAAATCCCTCTGCCAGACCTTAGGAGTCTGCAGGTGACTAGTAGTGCCGAGCGATCCAGCTGCACGAGGGGTTGGGAGACAATGCCCCTGCTCAGTAATCCACCCTCCAGATCATCCTCTATGGCATCCACCCTGACTACGCAAGCTTCTTTAGAAACTTTGACCAGACTCTACTGCGCGACATGGGGAGCGATGGGACTCTGGTGCGCTCGGCCACCCTCCACTTCCTGGAGGTCACCAGCATGGACGCAGCGAACCGCGCTCGCCGGAGCAAAGCTTCGGCTGTAGTTGCTACCGTGTCATCGTCCCCGCTGTCTACAACAACAACGGCACCAGCTTAGGGGATGAAGGGCCGCAGATTGTCAGCCAGTGGCTCCAGCGATGGGACCGGCATCAGTCACAGCTATAACGGTGGGAGCGGCAGCAGCAGCAGCGATAGCAGCGGCTCTGGGAGCACGACGGGCCGCCGGCTCATGCGCTTGAACTGCAAAGGCGACCACCTCTACCCCAACTACACTCGCCTGACGGGCCGTCCATTGGACCTGGCGAAGGTCGGACGCGGGTTGCAGTAGGCGCACGAGGCGCGCATGCGCCCAACATCCGGTGCGATTGCCCGCTCTGCTGCCACTACCGCAGCCGTCCCATAGCAGCTCGTGGCCACAACAGTCTCCTCCACCGACCCTCGCGACCAGGTGCTCGCTGACGGGGACAGGACGATCGCCGAGCTGCACCAGCTTCTCGCCCTGCGCTCATCTCAGGGAGGTGCGGGTGAGTTGAGTGAGCCGGGGGTTCTACAGCTTCTGGAGTGTCTGTTTTGTTGCGTGATGCTGCCTATGGTGGTCCCCATGCCCAGTCGTGTGCACGTTACGGACCTGATGACATGTCTTGGTTGCATGCGTCTCATGTACAATCTACCGTCTGTCTTGCCATGTTGCCCATCGAGTGCCCCGTTTCCGTGCCACGTGCAGTCGCGGAGTGCCACGTTGGCCCTTGTACGCGTGTCACGGATGCCACCTGGGTCGTGGACTCTGGTACCACCCATCCTATGATGTGTCGTTGTGACGCCTTTGTCTTCTTGCATCCCGTTGGCGCTGTTCGCTTTGTCCGCACTGCAGCTGGCCATGAGATCCCTGTCTAGGGTGTTGGAGTTGTGCAATTCACTGGGCCCGTTGGTCTCGTGTACATCTTTGACGTCCTCTTTGTCCCTGATCTTGTGCTCAGCCTACTGTCTGTCTGTGTTTGCTCTAAGATGGGCCAGGGTGTCACGCACACGGCTGCCAATGCTAGCATCTTTGTGCGGGACACCGAGGAGACCGTCCTTAGTGGGACGGTCATCGATGATCTCTATCACATCTCTAGGTCCTCTGCGAGTGCCCCCCCCCTACCTCCTTCTCCCATGGCTCGTGTCTTCATCGTTGCTACTCTGTCCCCCGAGTACCACCGTCTCTTGCATCGACGCCTCTTTCATGTCCACCTAGGGGCTATCAACTGGCTGATTCACACTCAGCTTGCTCTTGGCCTTCATGCAGTGTCCTTCGAGGCGTTGCCCACGACCGAATGCCTGTTATGTGCTGAAGGAAAAATGCACCGGTCCAACTATCCTGAGTCTATCTCCAGGGCTCGTCGGCCCTTGGAGCTTGTCCACGCAGACCTCATGGGTCCGCTCCCTGTTGATTTTCAAGAGGACTACGGCCGCTACGTCCTAACGTTGACTTATGACTCCATGCGCTTGCGCTGGGTCTATGGTCTGTGTTAGAAGAGCGACGCCGCCATTGCTGTCTGCATTTGGCTGGTAATGACTGAACGTGAGTCCCATCGTCGCCTTCAGACCTTTCGCTCTGACCATGGCAGCAAGTACCTCGGGGACATGGCCCGCTCTTTCATCGAGCTTGGTGTCTTCCACATCCTCTCGGCTCCCGCCACCCCCCAGCAGAACGGTGTCTCGGAGCGCTGGAACAGCACCATGGAGGACGTAGTCCGTGCCATGCACACCGAGAGTGCCATGCATGAGGCGTTTGCCTTCGAGGGCATTGCGTATATGACCTGGGTCTGGAACCATATTCCTCACGGCCCCCTTCCAGGTCACCGTACGCCCTACAAGCTGTGGTATGGGTGTCGCGCGGATCTGCACTTGGTCCGTGTCTGGGGCTCCCTTGCCTGTGTCTGGTTCACACCGGAGGAGCAGGGGAGCAAGCCCTCTTCACGGGGCTACATCTGTGCCTTTGTTGGCGTGGCCCCGCAGTTGAAGGCCTAACGAATTTGGAACCCTGAGCGACGCCACATTGTGGAGTCCCGTGATTCTCTCTTCTTCAAGCATCTTGCGTTCTGTGACCTTGCTCGCATCCACGCTCTTCGTGTTGCTCATGCCCCAGGGTGTGCCGGACCATGTAGCATGGGGAAGGTTCCTGTCACGGTTAGCCCAGTACCCTCGGCCAGTGCGGTCACTCTGTCACCGACACCCCAAGGGGTGTCCCCAAGGGGTGTGCCCATCATCACCTCCAGTCTCATCCCATCTACGGCTCGCTTCTCTTTGCTCTTGCCCGTGTCCGAGTCTGCGTCCGAGTCCGCATCTGTGTGTGAGGCCATGCCCGATCCTATGTCTGCATCCGCGTATGAGGCCCTGCTTGATCCTGCGTCCGCGTCCATGTCTGGCTGTGAGCCGTCCCCGCCTTTGGCCGCTGACGTGTCCCTGACTGCCGTGGGTCTGTCCTCGGCCGCTGAGGTTGTGCCAGCCTCTAGTGGCGCACATGCCGTGTAGTCCACACCGGTATGTGTGTCGGCAGTGGCCACTGCTCCTGCCCCGTCGGACTCCTACACACAGGCACCTGATGGACGCCTCCGCCCTCGCCCCACGCGCAGCATCGTCAGCTGTGACCCTGGCACGAAGGCCCTCGGCCTGAGTGCTTGTGGCCTAAGTGAGGTTCACCCTGGCTGTGCCACTGGCATGGTAGTACTTGCTCATGAGCGCGGTCTCGCTCACGACGACGCTAAGTCCATGGTGACGGTCGGCCCTCCCTCTGTGGCGTATGCCCTGGCCACACGCAGTGCACCACTGCTCTCTCCCGATCCCACCAGCCTACCTGGGGCCTTGTCAACCCCCGACGCTGAGCACTGGCACGCTGCCTACGAGGCTGAGCTCGATGCCATTCAAGAGCACGGCGTCTTTGAGTTGGTGGACTTGCCAAAGAACTGTAAGGCCATCAACGTCGAGTGGGTTCTATGCAAGAAGCTTAAACCAGACGGCAGTGTGGAGCGTTACAAAGCCCGCCTGACAACAATAGGCTTCTCACAGGTCCTTGGTGTGGACTACACTGAGACCTTTGCCCCTGTTAGCCGGATGACAACCACGCTCACGTTGTTGCTCCAAGTGGCACATCACGACCGGGAGGTCCATCAGATGGATGTCAACAACGCGTTTCTGAATGGGGACCTTGAGGAGGAGATCTACATGGTCCAGTCATTTGGCTTTGAGGATGGCACCGGTCGCGTGTACCGGCTGCGAAAGGCCTTGTACGGCCTGAAACAGTGAGCTCGCTGCTGGAATCAAGAGATTACCAGCACGTTGAGACACGCTGGGTACGTTCAGAGTGATGTTGACCCATCCCTCTTCTCCACTCAGTCCCTGGTACCACTCACTGTCGTCCTCGTCTACGTGGCACTCTTGTCCTCGTTATTCGTTCTAGGGAGACTACAACAAAAATGGTACAACGGGGCACATCGATGCTACATCGATGTGGTGTGGCATCCATGGGGGCAACTGGGACCACCCACAACTTAAAAAAGCTGTGGTCCTCAGGTGACTACATGGTAAGAGTCCGTCACACGTAATGTTTTGAGTTCGTCTCCCAGAGCCACAACGACACCTCACACGCACCTGGCGAACAAAATATTCGCAATGAAGCGACTCCTGAGAGTGAGAATGAAGGAGGGAGATAATGTCATTACCGCCATGCAGCACATCGAGTCGCTTGCCTCAAAGTGCAATGACGTGGGGTGGAAGATCAACATGCAGCTGTAGGAAATGGTCCTCCTCATGGCCCTTCCTGATAGTTGGAGCCCTCTCATAATAGTCTTGGGAGGATGGGCAGAGGAAAAGCTCACCTATGGCGCGGTCGCAGAGTACATCCACAACGAGGTGCAGCGATGGAGCTACAGGAGGCCTTGTAGTCCTCATCGGCCATCGTGACCAAAACACGTGGTGGCGGAAGCGGGGCCAAGGGAGGTGGCGAACATGGCGGCGGCAAGAAGGGAGCCAAGAAGGGTGCGTGCCGTAACTATGGCAAGGAGGGCCACTGGGCCTGTGAGTGCACCGAGGAGGCAAAGGCCGATGGAAAAGACGCCAAAGGCAAGAAGGCGCTCCTCAACGGCACTACCTGAAGAAGGCCAACCGGCGATGCCTTGACTCTGGAGCGGAGGAGCAGACCCAGGTCGAGAAGGTCGGGTTCATCAACTACTCCAAGTCCAGCAAATCCATGGTGGTCACGAACAAAAAGGTCGAGCCGGCGGCTGGCCAAGGACACATGGACATGGCGGTGGTGGTTGGCGGAAAGCGGGTGCAGCACGTCATCAAGGACATGCAGCACGTACCCGACTTGGCTGACATTCTAAGTGTTAGCCACCTGATTGACAAGGGGTACGATGTCCTCTTCAAGAGAAGAGGGGCAGTCGTACAAAAGGATGGTGGCAACGAGCCGGTGCTGGAGGCTAAGCGCGAGGGAGGCCTCTACATCGTGGAGACCAAGGTGATCCACGCGTCGACATATTCAGCAGACTTGCAGGAGCGCACCGTAAACCTGGCCAAAGGAGGCGGAGCTGATCTAGAGCTTTGGCATCGACAATTCGGACATTCCTCACTGGCAGTGGTGAAGGAGATGGCAAAGTGGGAGCTGGTACGCGGCTTCGTCATCGACGGTGCGGAAGAGGCGATAGATGCAGTAAAGCACAAAAAGTGCAAGCCTTGCATTTTGGGCAAGGCGCAGCGCAAACAGTTCAACGAGAACGTGAATTGCGCATTGCACCTGCTGGAGGTCGTGTACAGTGACGTGTGTGGACCATTCAAGATGGCGTAAAATAGTGGCGCACGTCACTCCGTCACCTTCATTGATGACTACAGCAGAAAACTCTTTGTGTACTTCATGAAGCGGAAAGGCGAGGTCCTAGACCTACTGAAGGAGTACGTCGTCGTAGTGGAGAGGTAGACTGACCGGAAGGTCAGAGCGCTACGCAACAACAATGGAAGAGAGTACGTGGGCTGTAGCAAGTTGATGAAGGAGCAGGGCATAAAATGGAAAAAAAACTACGCCGCATTTGCCTCAGTCAAATGGCGTGGCGGAGCGGGCGGACCAGACGCTACTGAACATGGTACGGACCATGTTGGTGGATGCCGAATTGTCGCAAAGTTCCTGCGCAAAAGCTGTGCGTACGACGAGCTACACCATCAACCTCACTCCTACGGTGGTGCTGAAGGGGAGGAGCGGCTAGAAGACGCCGCAGGAGGTCTAGAGCGGGCGCAAACCAAGTGTGGCACACCTGAAAGTGTTCGGGTGCAAGGCGCACGTGGTGGTGCAGGCTGCGCAGAGGCGTGATAGCAAGTTGGAGCCGTGGGCAAAGTCATATCTCTTCCTTGGCTATGAGAGCACGCACAAGGAATATCGGCTCTATGACATGCGCAAGGGGGAGGTAATCTGGAGCTCAGACATCGAGTTTGATGAGCAGCAGAGCTGCATCAGCAGCAACCACGTGGGCGTGGTGGTTTCTCCAAAGATGGGGGAGTGGTTCCAGCTCCTTGACTACGAGAAGGTGCCGGCGGATGTTGAAATTGAGGATGCGGCATTAGAGCGCAAAGGTGCACCAGCGGTGGCAGCTGACGCGGAGGACTCCGATGACGATCAAACTGATGAGGAGATCCACCGGAAGGATCTGGCGGATGAGGCACCTAGGGTGCCAAGGCGCGCACTCCCGGCAGAGTGTGCATCAGGCGTCGATGGAAAATCCACCGGACACACCGGTCATTTGGGCGATGTTTTGCCAAAGCAAGAGAGATCCTTGGGGAGCCGTCCGGTCAATGATTCACAAGAGCGTGCTGAGTCGGAGGGATCGCAATAGAGCAACGATGCGCCACCAAAATGAGCGCACCGCAGGCGAAGGCAGCGAAAAGCAAGGAAGCGCTTCGATTCAAGCACCAGTCGATGGATCAGCCTGACGCGGTGCATGCTGGCTACATCAATCGAGCCGACTACCATGCAAGAGGCGCTTGCACAGCCGGAAGGGGATCAATGGGATGTAGCCATCAAATCCAAGCTGGAGTCCATCACGGAAAACGATACGAGGGAGCTGGTTGACAGGCCAAAAGATGCCAAGGTCATCGGCTCAAAGTGGGTCTTTAAGACCAAGTTCACAAAGGAAGGTGTGGTTGACAAATACAAGGCGCGGCTGGTGGCAAAGGGACATGCACAGTGTAAGGGCGAACACTACAATGAGACGTTTGCTCCCATCGCCAAGTTCACAAGCTTCCAAGAGATCATTGCGATGGCGGCCGCAAAGGACATGGAGCTCCACCAAACGGACGTAAAGATGGCCTTCCTCAATCGCATCATAGACAAAGAGATCTACATGGAGGTGCCAGAGGGGTGGAGGCGCCGGAGAGCAAGGTGTGTAAGCTACGAAAGTCCTTGTCTGGGCTAAAACATCGCCCAGATGCTCGTCTGTGTTGGAAAAGGAGCCATCCGGCTCAGTTTCAAGTCCACAAGAGCAAGTGCCAAGAAACGACAAGATGCCCACTCCGATTGTCAATCCAACTTCACCATTGGAAAGATCAGGTGACAAAATGTCTACGATCCAAGTTTCAGGCCGATCCAACGGTCGGATTGGGAGTTATGAAATTTCGAAGTTTTCGGGGTCATCGATCGCAGGTATCTGGGTGACCATCGGCAATGGCTCCATGCCTTAGCCTGAGAAAAGAAAGAGGCAAGAGGTCCAGGGACAAGACCTGATGGGAGAAACATCGAAAAAGGTCCTAGATTATTGGGTTGCCTTGTCAGAGTGTGTCGGCTAGGATAAAGGTACCTCTCTTTACTTTTTAGGTGAGGTGAGATCCTTGTGTGCTAGCCATGGACGCATGGCGATTCTTCATGCGATTGTGGGTAATGTGACTAGTAGGAGTGTGCCATGAAAGAATTTTCTAACTCTCTAGGTCTTGTGTGAGTGGTCAGCCTGATTGCTAGGCTGATTTCCTCTCTTGTGTGAGATTCTGGAATCTAGTGTGTGAGCCTTAGCCTCCATGGCTAAGTGGTGTGGCTTTTGAGAGGGCTGAGTTGCCGAAGCTCTAGCTCTATATGTACCCCATCATTTTGAGTTATTAAAAAACCAATCTTCCTCACAAGTGATGCCCTTCCAGTCCCACATGTTTGGTGCTCCAAGGCTCCCTCTATCCTCCAGTTCCAACACTTGGTATGAGAGCCAAACTCTACCACTTTCAGCCAGCACAGGCCGTCACTTTGATAGTGAAGGGTTAGGGTGAAACCTTAACCAAATTTGAAGATCAGCCACTTTCGCTTCAATTTCATAAGACAAGCTTTCCAACGAGCCCAAGAGAGCAAAAATCCAATGGTCTGATTGAGAGTTATCCTCAAAACAAGGTCGGCGAGGGCTACACTCTACTCTCTGAGTAATATTGTCGCCTTGTGATGACCATTACTCTCTCATTTCTCTGTCAAATTTAGAAAGTAGCACATGCGAATTGAATTATCTTTTGTAAGCTTTCTATTGGTGCAAAACTATTTGCATTACATCAGTGCGTTTGGGAGAAAAGCTGTTAACAAGGTGGCTGGTCTAAGATGGAGTAGGAGCAGAAGCATACCCTGTTTTCAAAAGGGCATATGTCTAAAAATTCCTTGATGATGACCCTGTTTTATGGGTCAATCTGAAAGTTTGAGCTGAGCTGAATTAAGCTGAATTTTCTAGTGGTGGGCTTCGTTTTTTCAAATTCCTAGTATGCAGGCCTCTAAAGTGTGTTTTCTGTCAGACAGATTTCTGGCAGAAGCAGTTGCAGAAGCAGGGGTAGCGCCACCACTCAAGGGCAGCGCTGAGCATCACCAAAGCTCAAAATGGCAGCAGCAGGCGTGGTGACAGCAGCCCAGCCCTTGGAGAGGCTGGAAGGACGCGCCAACTCCATGTTTTAGAAGATCCTTATCCGCCTCCTTTTTGAGGAGAGGGGCTTGTGGGAGGTGGTGAGCGGCGACGAGCGCGCTCCGCCTCCACTGGCAAAAGGCATCACCACAGCGGAGGTGGTGGCGGGGAAGACGCCGGAGAAAGGTGCAGCAGATGCAAGTTCATCTACAACTGCAGCGGCGGCATATGAGGATTGGAAGAAGAATGAGAGGTAGGCCTACAGGCTCCTTGTCAACACCATCACCATCTCGCATCTTCAGTACGTGAGTGACAAGGCTACTGCAAGAGAAGGGTGGGCCACGTTGTACAAGAAGTATGAGAGCAAGGATGCTGCATTCCTCATGCTTTTGGAGGAGAAGATGATGGCGTTGAAAATGCAGGTTGGTAAAGGGATGGAGGCATACTTGGACAGGGCAAAGGAGCAAGTGAAGCAACTGAAACCGGCTGGCAACCCTGTGGAAGACACGGGCTTTGTCCTCCTCTTGCTGAGGGTACTCCCAACGAGCTATGACACAGTTCAAGAGACGTTGGAGGGCCAGCGGACTCTCGACCTTGACTTCATCTGCACGCACCTGGTGCAAGTAGAACTACGTCACAATGCAGCGAAGGGCAATGGGGGGAGCACTAGTAGTGAAGCAGCTTTCATGGCCATGGGCTCACGTAACAAGTAGCAGCAGGAGTCCGGGCAGCCGAGAGGCAAGAAGAAGGGTAAGTGCCACTATTGCCAGAAAGAGGGGCACTACAAGAAAGAGTGCTTCAAGTTCAAGAGGGACCAGAAGGAGCAGCAGTAGCAGCAGCAAAAGTAGCAATCTCCACAGGAGCAGCAGTAGCAGTCACAACAACGTTATCAGGAGCAGCAGCAGAACCAGACCAGCGTGCGCCATTTTGGCAACATGAACGTGGCCTATGAGGTTCAGGACAGCCTCTTCATGGCAAATTCTGTCACGTCACAGAAGGAGAAGGCGGATCTGGCTTGGTACAAGGACTTTGGGTGTACCAAGAGTCTGACACACCACAAGGAGTGGTTTACACAGCTGCTCTCCATTCCCCCTCGACCGATTGCTTTGGGTGATGATCGGGTGGTGTATGCTGGGTGGTGTATGCTGAGGGGATAAGGATTGCGGAGATGTGGTTAGAAACCCCACGTGGCATTGAAGTGGGAGTGTTCCATGGCGTGCTGTACGTACGTAATGCTACGTTCAACCTTCTCTCAGTGTCCTCTCTCAGCAACACAGGACTGCGAGTCGTCATTGACGACGATTATGGCTACATTCTCGACAAGGAAACAAGAGAGGAGTTGGCCATGTCGGTAAAGGAAGGCGACATGTACTGCTCTTGGGGGAGACCAAGATCCCTCGCGAGCAGAGTCTTGCAGTAGTGGTGCAGGCCACAGATGGCAAAATCTGGCATGTGTGCTACGGCCAAATCGGCATACGTGCTTTGCAAAAACTTCAAACAAAGCAGATGGTGCGTGACTTGCCCACCATCTCTAACTTTGAGCAGCAGTTGTGCATCAACTGTTTGGAGGGGGAGCAGCATCGCGAGGCGTTCTCTGGAGAAGGGGAGCGCGCGAAGGAGGTACGGGAGCTGGTCCACACAAACTTGTGTGGCCCGATGCAGACCCAGAGCTTTGGAGGCTCTAGGTATTATCTCACCTTCATTGATGATTTCAGCTGTTACACTGCTGTGTACTTCCTTTCCTCCAAGGACGAGTGCTTTGACAGGTTCAAGGAGCTGCAGGCAATGGTGGAGAACCAAAATGGTTTGAAGATCAAGGCGTGGCGGAGAGTACCTGAGGAAGGAGTTCCATGACACCCTCGGAGCAGCAGGCATCAAGGCGCAGCGCACCGCGCCATACTTGCCGCAGTAGAACGATGTAGCAGAACGCGCCAACCGCACCATCGTTGAGTCGGTGCGCTTCATGCTGCACGCGGCTCTACTCACCCATGACTTCTGGGCCGAAGCAGTGAGTACTGCGGTGTACATCAAGAACCCCAGTCCAACCAAGGCCCTGGAGCAGATGACGCTGTACAAGGCGTGGTTTGGCAAGAAGCCGAGCGGTGGTCATCTTTGCGCGTTTTGCAGCTTGGCGCACATACACGTGCCTAAGGACAAGCGGCATAAATGGGACTTTAACAATGCAAAGATGCTGATGACTGGCTATGACATGGCAAGCAAGGCGTATTGTCTCTCTGAGAGGTATACTAGCCACGTCATCATCTCCAGGGATGTCATTTTCCACAAAAGTAACGTCATGGGCACCAACATCATGTACAAAGAGGCAACAGAACCAGGAGCTGATGAAGCAGTGGGAGTAGACATTCTCCCTGACCCCGTCTCTCCTGAACCTTCCTCTGCTGTGACAATGGAGAGCTACAGCGGCCTCATTGGCAGAAGAAGAGGAAGAAGATGCACCACCATCAGCAAGTGCAGTTGTGCCAATAGTACCGCGCCAGCCGCCTGCTAACGCTCTAGCACCTGGTCGAAGGCACCCTCTTGGGGTAAGCTAAGAGCCTGGTGAGCACGGACATTTCTGGATGCTCCAAAAACCTGACCAAATGAACTTTGCAGTTGTACCAGCCTCTGATGAGCCGACGTCGTACAAGGAGGCCATGGCTGCACCAGATGCAGCAGATTGGATGCAAGCTGTGCAGTGGGAGATACAATCGTAGCTCAACAACGATAGGTGGGCGCTGACTGAGCGTCCACGCGGACGCAAGGTACTCAAGTGGAAGTGGGTGTTCAAGAAGAAGAGGGACGTAGATGGAAACCTTGAAAAGTACAAAGTGAGGCTAGTCGCCAAGGGCTACTCACAGAAGGAGGGCATCAACCACACGGAAACCTTTGCTCCTGTAGCAAAGTTTGCCTCTGTGCGTGCACTCCTTTCTTATGCAGCAACTAAGGACTTTGAGATTAACCACATGGACGTTAAGACGACATTCTTGAATGGTGACTTGGAGGAGGAAATGTACATGGAGCACCCGGAGGGATTCGTCATGGATGGCCAGGTACACCTGGTTTGCAAGTTGAAGAAGTCGTTGTACGGCCTCAAGCAAGCGTCACATGCTTGGAACCAGAAATAAGATGCGGCACCACAGTGCATGGGGTTTGAGCGTAGTGAGTGTGACTGCAACGACTATCACTGGCAGCATGGTCATGAGGTGCTCATCATCATCGTCTATGTGGATGACATGGTCCTCCTTTCCAACAGCATGTCTGCACTATAAGAGTTCAAGGAGGCCATGCAGGAGCACTTCCAGATGTCTCATCCCAGGAAGGCATTATACTTCCTCGGTATCCAGATCACGCGTGAACGCAAATCACGCTCTCTCTCGCTGCAGCAGAGCCGCTACATCAAGGATGTTTTACAACGGTTCGGCATGGCCTAGGCCAAAACCATCGGCACGCAGCAGGAGATGCGGCAGTACCTCGTAAGCTTCTATGGAGATGCAGCTGAGTTGCAGAAGTACCAGAGCGCCGTTGGCAGTCTCATGTACCTGATGGTTGCAACCAGGGCGCACCTCGCACAGGCATTGGACGTTGTGAGCCAGCACATGGCAAACGGCGGACCTGAGCACCAGAAGGCACTGAAGCGGATGTTCCGCCACCTTGCTAGAACCATCAACATCGGCATCACCTACAACGGCAACAACAACATCATCGGCTATATGGTCGCACATTAGGCTTTAAACCTTGAGGACCGTAATTCCATCTCTGGACATGTGTTCCTCATGAATGGTGGGGCCATCAGCTTCTGCAGCAAGCAGCAGGTGGTCGTGGCCACCTCAAGCACTGAAGCTGAGTACGTCTCTCTCACCTTTGGAGCCAAGGAAGCAGTTTGGCTTTAGTGTCTCATGGCGCAGATGAGTGGGAGTGCACCAGTTCCAGTTCTTGTGCGCGTCAAAAACCAGAGCGCAATCACACTCGCCAAGAATCATGCCCACCAAGCACATTGACATCTCATATCACTTCATCAGGCACATGGTGCTGGAGGGTACTATCAAGCTAGAGTTTACTCCAACCAGCAAGCAGGACACTGATTTTTGTATCAAGCCAGTGACCCGTGTGAAGCAGCAGTTTTGCATGAAGGCATGTGGACTCAGCCAACTCTGAAAAGTGGGAGATTGTTGGAAACGGAGATATCCGGCTCAGTTTCAGGCCCACAGGAGAAAGTTTTAAAAAACTACCAGATGCCTACTCCGGTCGTCAATATGACTTCACCGTTGGAAAGATCAGGTGGAAAAATGTCTAATTTTCAAGTTTTAGGCCAATCTAACGGTCGGATTGGGATTCTGAAGTTTTCGGGGTCATCAACCACCGGTATCTGGGTGACAATGGGCGATGGCTCCATGCCTTAGCCTGAGAAAAGAAAAAGGCAAGAGGATAGGGTCAAGACCTGATGGGAGAAATATCCAAAAAGGTCTTCGATTGTTGGGTTGCCTTGTCGGAGTGTGCTGAATAGAAAAAAGGTACCTCTCCTTACTTTTTAGGTGAGGTGAGATCCTTGTGTGCTAGCCATGGACACATGGAGATTCTCCATTGGATTGTGGGATATGTGTCCCCTAGGAGTGTGCCATGAGAGCATTTTCTAGCTCTCTAGCTCGTGTGTGAGTGGTCAGCCTGATTGCTAGGCTGATTTCCTCTCTTGTGTGGGATTATGGACTCTAGTGTGTGAGCATTAGCCTCCATGGCTAAGTGGTGTGGCTTGTCAGAGGGCTAACTTGCCCAAGCTCTAGCTCTATATGTACTGTATCATTTTGAGTGATTGAACAACCATTCTTCAGCACAAGTGATGCCCTTCCAGTCCCACATGTTTGGTGCTCCAAGACTCCCTCTCTCCTCCAGTTCCAACAGTACCAACTGTTGGACAACTTCATTGCACAACTCGGCTTTAAGCACTGTGAGGTGGATCACAACGTGTACGTGCGGGGCAACAAATAGCTCCATCAGATCGTCGCACTCTATGTGGACGACCTGATTTTTTGCTTGACAGATGTGCTGAGCCTAAAGCGGCTGAAAGAGCAGCTGAGTAGCAGATTCCAGATGTTGGACATGGGGGAGTTGGAGTACTACCTCGGGTTGAGCATTACACGGAACCGGAGGGCGCGCAGACTTGAGATGGGACAGGCCAAATACGTGGCCAAGGTGCTGAAGCGGTAGAGCATGGAGGAGTGCAAACTAGCTGGCTGTCCGATCTCCACGACTTGCGAACTGAGTGCGGCAATGGTGCCGCAAACAAAAGAGGAGCGGGAGGATATGGCAGGGGTGCCCTACCCATCGGCGGTGGGTAGCCTCATGTACGCCATGGTGGCGACTCGACCGGACCTGGCCTACACGGTGGGCCAAGGGAGCAGGTATGTGGCTGATCAAGGACCACTACACTGGCAAGCGGTCAAGTGCATCCTCTGCTACCTGCAGGCGACGCGGCACGTGCGCTTGAGGTTCGACGGCAAGGGGCGGGCACACCCTTTGCATCTGGTATGGTATCTGGATGTAAAATACTCTCACGATGATCTGCAGGATTTCAGGAGTGCAGTTTGTTATTGAGGATCTGAGCTAAAATCGTGGCTCGAAGTCCGAAACTCAGTAGTACAGTTTGTTACTCAGGGACTTGGAAGAAAATTCTGACTGGAGGTCCGCGAGCAGGTTTTGACCCACATCAATCCCCATCATCAAACTCGATGATTTACTCATTGAAACAGACTCCAAAGGCGCAAGGGGTGCCGCCACTATGCGTAGGGAGATCTACGCCTTCGGAATGGCGTTTTGATGGGTCCTTGATGTGTGAGGGCGCTTCGGCGGGCAACATGGTGTGTGCCGCCGACTGAGCGGCTGATTTGGGGTGCTGCGCTTCGGCTGACGTAGCGAGAGCTACATTGATCTGAATCCGGCACGGTTAATTGTGTTGGAGAGCTAATGACTAGCCCTACAAATGTTCAGATCATGTCCATGTTAAAAAACTAATGCAAAATCATGTTCATCCCTTTTCAAAAGTGACTATCTCACATTTGTCTTCAACTCCCAGAAACATAGCGTGGGGCGAACAGAAATCTCACGCTTGGACTCAGAATCACCCGGGAAAAACACAGTCGTGAGCACAGAAGACCCGTCGGGCCACGTTTGAACCGCACCCCGGTTTCAAACAAGAACCAGGTCATTTGGTGCAGGGACAAGAAGCATACAACAATGCAAAGGTGGGAGCTGCACCACCAGAAATAGGAGACGTATGGGCTTGACCCTGAGCACGGCAGAGTAGTTTCTAACCTACAGAAGCGAAAGCACCCTTGGATGGACTCAGCCAATGGGGCAACGTTCATTGGGGTCCATCGGCGTTTCGGGCGGCCTTGACCCCCGCTTGCGGTGCTACCAGCGGCACACACACATGAAGCAAGTAAACGGCCATAACTTAGCCTGTTCTCTATGGATCGAGGCATTACTTGGTGTGTTGGAAAGCTTGCAACACTCGGCAAGTGATGGAGTTGAATGATTCTTGTTTCCTGTCCCCCGAATCCACTCGGTGGCGTTTTAGGGAGATTGAAAAGAGGTGCTGAGACTCGAGCATATTGCCTTAAGAATCAATTGTAGTAGTTACAAAGTTCCAAAAATTCCTAGGTTCTGAAAATTTGTGTGAAACTTTGTGTGGCCAATCAGAGACCGTGTCCACCTTTTGGGTCCATGGTGATTCGTCTGTAGCTAATGATGTGGCCCAGAATCTCGACTGAATGGTAAACTAAATTGCACTTGGAGAGTTCTCAAAACAAGTCTCTCTTTCTAAGACATGTAGAACGTTTTGAAGATTTCTATTGTGCTCCTCCAAGGTGTGGTTGTACACAAGGATGTCTTAGAGGTATACGATACGAAAGTCATCGAGGTACTGGGGGAGAATGTTGTTCATCACCTCCAAGATTATTGCGGGGGCATTCTGTTATGTTCTGTATATGCCCCTGGTCCAATCAGCGGAAGATTTAGACTGGGTATGCACTGCGCTTGTAGCGCAAGTCCCCCAGCGACATGCAAGAGAGGCTAAGAGAGACAAGGCATGCACTACTCATCTTTGTGGAGTAAGTCCCCTTGGTCTACTCTTGGTAGTGTCCCTGGTGCATGCTCCTTAGGACAACTTCCTATAGCCTAGTGGGTGAAGGTGCCGTCTCGCAAGCGAGAGGTCCGGGGTCGAATCCTCCCAGGACCAAATTTTCTTTGTGACTAAAAAGGGCCAACGAAGCTTCCTAGAAGCCTCTAAGGTCCAAGGTGGATCAAGCGCCACTTGGCGGTCACAGAGGGTGCCATGTCATCAAAACTGATGACATTGTCTAGGGTTGCCTTGGGGGGAGGTCCCTCCAAGGAGCCACTGGGAGCACTGACCAGAGACTATATAAGGCCTGTCATTTGCATGTGATTGTATCATCATCTCTTACTCTTGAGACTTGGGAGAAAACTAATCCCTTGTTGGCCACCAAGAAAGAGTGTAAAGAACAAGTGCAAGTGCACACTTTGGTGTGTAGCATTGCCAGTTGGNGAACCTTTCAGTGTGGAAACACCACTCCGTGGGTGATCTATACCTTGGTTGAAATACCAAGGGCGGTCGGCGGTTTGCCTGTCGGCGCCGTTTACTCTAGACCGTGGCCAAGTGCGGAGTGACAAAGGGTTATGGGCCCACACTGATCGGGAAACTTAGTTCTTTGTACCACCGCTCAGTTCACGTGACAGGTACCTCCGCAACAGACAAGACACCACTGCTCCATCTGCTTCATCGTCGGTCCACTTGGACCAAGGTACACATTGTGAGAGACCAGACGCTGGTTGGACCCGTGGTCCACTTTTGCTCTCCACGGACAAGGAACGAGGATACGCTCTGCCATTGTTGGTATGACCCTGAAGTCCTAAGTGGGTTACGCTCTGCCCTTGTGGGTATGACCCCGTGTCTGTGGGAGCACTTCCTCCACAATAGCTAAGAGACCATCGGCTGGAGGGGTATGCAACGGATTGCACCTTGAAAATCTGTAGCAGTCATCAGCCTCATCAGCCTACATCGGCCTCAACGAAGCAGAACAGCAGAGACTAAGTGAGCATCCTTGACCACACCGCAATCATGCCGGGGGGTCAAGAGATCGTTCCAGTCACCTCACGGCCCGCCGAGTTGGGTGCGGCCAACGCCATCGCACGCTTCGATGGCAAAGCCTTCGGCACGTGGAAATGGCAGTTTGAGGTGGTGATGCGCGTGCGCGGGTACTTCAACATGCTGAAAGGGACGGAGGTAGTACCGGAGGACGAGGCAAGCGCGGAATACACAGGGTGGCAAGAGCGGAATGACATCGCTCTCACACTCCTCGTCACGTCCATAAGCCCCTCCCTAATCTCCCACATCGAGGGGTGCAGGACGGCAGCTGAGGCTTACACCAAGCTGACGAACGTGTACCAGTCAACTTCCCTCACCAATCGACTCTTCATTCTGCAGCGCCTCATCGGGCTGCGGGTGGGCGAGGGGGAGTCCATCTCGGACTTCCTCCAGCAGTTTTAAGGACTGCTTCAAGAAGCCCGCGCCATGTCCTGGCAGCTCGACCAACAGATGCAGGCCATGATTCTCCTCATGGCCTTGCCGCCAAGCTGGAGCCCCATGATCACCACCTTGGGTGGTTGGGAGGAGTCGGAGTTCACGTACCCTCGTGTCTCCGAGTTTGTCCGGAACGAGGCCATGCGGCGCAACAACGGCGTTATCAACAACGCCGCATATGCGAGTGGCTCGGGAGGCACCTCCTCTCATGGCAACAGCAGAGGTAGTGGCGGCGGGAAGAGCGGCAAGAAGAAGGGCAAGTGCCACAATTGTGGCAAGGCCGGGCATTGGGCACGGGAGTGTCGCACACCAAAGAAGGAAGGAGGCGGTGGTGGAAGCAGCAACGTGAGTAAGAAGGTGGACTCGACGTCCACGAGCATGATGGCCGAGAGCAAGGCCCCTCCCAAGGGCTCTGCGCTGCTGCGGCCGGGAGCCTTCGGGCTCGACAGTGGCACGGACTACCACACCTCTCGCGAGGCATGTGGCTTCTCGTCCCTCACACCGTCCACGGCCAAGTTCCGGTGCGCCAACGGTGGCATCGAGTACGCGGCTGGTGAGGGAGAGAAGGTCGTGCACACGCGGCTCAACGGAGCCGACAAGGAGTTGCGGCTGCAGAACGTCGTCTACATGCCAACTTTTGCCGCGAACCTCCTCTCCGTCTCGCGGATTACGGATCACGCGATGACAGTGGTGTTTACACTGAAGGAAGCCGTCACCCTCAAGAACGAGGACGTGACGATTACCTACGTTGCGTCAGACGTTGTCGCCAAGGTGCCACCAACGGATGGGCTCTACGTTCTGCAGACGAAGAGTGCGGAAGGGCACGCTGGGGCGGCAGAGACAGGAGCGGAAGCTGCACCATCGCCGAACGCCAAGACACCATCCATGCCGCCTGCTGTGGCGGCTAAAGACGCGGGAGCAGCAACTGGGAAGCTGTGGCACAGACGCCTTGGGCACGTGGCCGACAGCACCCTGCAGGTCATGCAGGAGCAGAAGCTTGTACGCGGGCTGGAGGGGTGTGAGCTGAAGGGTGGATGTAACGCTGGGTGTGAGGCTTGCCTCCAAGGCAAGACAAAGCGAAAACGCTTCTCCAAAAACGGTCGCAGAGCAGAGGGCATACTCGACCTCGTCCACAGCGACGTGTGTGGCCCCATGCGCACCATGTCCAAAGGCGGCTCCAAGTACCTCCTCACCTTCATCGATGATTACTCTCGGAAGGTGTGGGTATACTTCCTCAAAACCAAGGGAGAGGTACTGGAGCGCCTGCAAGAGTTTGTCGCCATGGTGGAGCGACAAACCGGGCGGAAGGTCAAGGCCCTACGGAGCGACAACGGCGGAGAGTACGAGGGGTGCAAGCCGTGGCTTCGGGCACACGGCATTGTCCACCAACCTACTACCCCCTATACACGGCAAAGCAACGGCGTGGCCGAGCGCATGAACCAGACCATTCTGGCCATGACGCGAACCATGCTGTTCGACTCAAAGCTCCCTCCTCGCTTCTGGGCGGAAGCAGCGCGCACTGCATGCTACCTCATCAACCTCATGCCTGCTGCAGCATTACGTAGCAAGGGGACAGAAAAGGAGCAAAGTGCAGAACGCATGACGCCGCAGGAGGCGTGGTCGGGAAAGAAGCCAGATGGCTCTCACCTAAAGGCATTCGGCTGCACGGCTTGGGCCAAAGTCCAGGACGGGCAAGGAGCGGGGAAGTTGGATGCACGTGCGCGCAAGTGCGTGATGATCGGCTACGAGGCCGCGCACAAGGCGTACAGGCTGTGGGACCAGGCAGCAGGGAGAGTCATCACCTCCAGAGATGTGACCTTCCACGAAGAGTCACACGGCAAGGAAGAACTGCTGGACCCAGAGAACTCTCCAAAACAGGGAGAGTGGATCGTACTGCTGGAGGCGGGTGACACATCCCCGCCTAACTGGCGTGGGATGCTAGTGGTCGTAGACAGCGAGGCTGCCAATTCAGGGAGAGCGTCCGCTCAGGCTGAAGCGGAGTTGACATCTGACACCGCGTCGGAGACATCCGAGGCCTCCTCGGAGGCCAGTGGCTCTTCCCTCCTAGCGACCCCTCCTATGGAAGCACAGCAGTAGCAGCAGCACAAGCATCCAGCACCAGCACCACTGCGGCGCAGTGAGCGCCAAGCAAAGCCTGCGAAGTAGTACGACGGAGGGAAGGCCGAGTGGACTGGCTTGAGCTGGTTGTGCCTTGCGCAGGGAGAGCCAGCTACCATCGCCGAGGCTCTCTCGCGGCCGGACGCCGCTAAGTGGAAGGAGGCGATGGAGAGCGAGCTCGCCTCCATCAAAGAGAACGGAACGTGGGAGCTGGTGGATAGACCACCAAACGCACACGTGGTGGGCGTGAAGTGGGTCTTACGCATCAAACGCAAGCAAGACAATAGCATCGACAAGTACAAGGCAAGGATCGTCGCGAAGGGGTTCTCGCAAAGAGCAGGGTCTGAGTACGACGAGACCTACACTCCTGTCGCGTCTTTCCCATCCATCCGCACCTTGCTGGCTGTGGCTGCGGCGTGCAACATGGAAATCCACCAGATGGACGTCAAGACCGCCTTCCTCTACGGGAAACTTGACAAGGAGATACTAATGGAGGTGCCCGAGGGTGTCAACGCAAAACCCGGGCAGGTGTGTCGCCTCATCAAGGCGCTCTACGGGCTGAAACAGGCCCCAAGGATCTGGTACAAGGAGATGGATAGCTTCATGGCTGGCCTAGGCTTCTCGCACTGCCACAATGACCCCAGCGTGTATGTGCGTGCGGATGACCAAGGGCTGTTGTTGGTAGCGCTGTACGTGGATGACCTGATTCTGGCCTCCACCTCCATGAAGGCCCTCGAGGCCCTCAAGGAGAAGCTGCATGGGCGGTTTCAGATGAAGGACATGGGCGAGCTCGAGTACTACTTGGGCATTGCTATACATCGCAACCGAGCTGCAGGCACCATCGAGCTCAACCAGACAAAGTACATCTTAGAGGTGCTTCGGCGCTATGGCATGGAAGACGCAAAACCCCTCAGTACTCCTCTCCCCACGAAATGCAATCTCACCTCCGTCCACTCCCCCAGCACGGAAGCCGAGCGCTGTGAAATGCAGGATGTGCCATACCAGTCTGCGGTGGGTAGCATCATGTATGCCATGGTTGGCACGCGGCCGGACATCTCCTTTGCTGTGGGGCTAGTCAGTCGGTTCGTGGCCAATCCTGGGCCACTCCACTGGCAGGCCGTGAAGCGCATTTTGCGCTATCTCAACAAGACACGGCACATGGGGCTGCAGTACGGTGGCCTTCAAGGAACAGACCCTTTGCGCCTCAAGTGCTACACCGACGCAGATTTTGGAGGCAACGTGGATGATAGGAAGTCCACCTCGGGCTTTGTGTGCCTTGTGAATGGTGGCACTGTGTCGTGGGCCAGCCGCAAGCAAGACTGTGTCTCCATCTCAACTGCAGAAGCTGAGTACGTGGCACTGTCTGAGGTGTACAAAGAGACGCAGTGGCTACGCAGCTTGCTCGCTGAGATGCACGCACCACAAAAGGAGGCCACGGTCGTCCACGTCGACAACCAGAGCACGATGGACATCGCGTTCAAGGACACTCTCTCCAGGCGGACCAAACACATCGACATCCGCTATCACTACACGCGCGACCTTGTCGCCAAGGGAGTGGTGGATTTGTAGTACATCGCGACCAAGCAGATGCTCGCGGACTTCCTGACAAAGCCGCTGGACAGTGACCCGCACATGGCAGGGGCACGGGGCATCGGGATGGTGAGCGCAGCAGACGAGGGCTGAACGGGCGGCCCACTTCACACGTGGCCNGGTGCATGCTCCTTAGGACAACTTCCTATAGCCTAGTGGGTGAAGGTGCCGTCTCGCAAGCGAGAGGTCCGGGGTCGAATCCTCCTAGGACCAAATTTTCTTTGTGACTAAAAGGGGCCAAGGAAGCTTCCTAGAAGCCTCTAAGGTCCAAGGTGGATCAAGCGCCACTTGGCGGGCACAGAGGGTGCCATGTCATCAAAACTGATGACATTGTCTAGGGTAGCCTTGGGGGGAGGTCCCTCCAAGGAGCCACTGGGAGCACTGACCAGAGACTATATAAGGCCTGTCATTTGCATGTGATTGTATCATCATCTCTTACTCTTGAGACTTGGGAGAAAACTAATCCCTTGTTGGCCACCAAGAAAGAGTGTAAAGAACAAGTGCAAGTGCACACTTTGGTGTGTAGCATTGCCAGTTGGGTGAGAGTTTGGAACACTCTCCGGCCACGGTTGGGACAAGCTAAGTGAACCTTTCAGTGTGGAAACACCACTCCGTGGGTGATCTCTACCTTGGTTGAAATACCAAGGGCGGTCGGCGGTTTGCCTGTCGGCGCTGTTTACTCTAGACCGTGGCCAAGTGCGGAGTGACACATTCGTCAGTCTAAACATCATAAGCATGAAATTGAAGTGCCTGTTTCTAGTGGCAAATGCTGTCTTTTTTATGTCCTCCTCAGATACGCGGGTCTGATGATAACCGCTGCATAGATCATTTTTTCACAATTTGAGCCTTGTGGATTTGGTAAAAAAGTTTGCCTCCTCACGGAAGAGGGCAGTGATTCTTGATAGTGTTGTCCTTCAATCCCATACAGTGGACGCAAATCCGCACTTTCATGGGTTTTTCTCACAAAAAGTACATGTACCACGTATGTTGGTGTGGAAGGTCTGATGTACCCCTGACAGAGCATCTCGTTCAACTGTTTCTTGAGTTTGGTGAGCTCAAGATCACTCATTTGATAGGTCCCATTCACCGCGAGTCTGTCGCCCGGCTTCGGGTCAATCTGATGGGCAATGTTTTTTTGCGGAGGTTGCTTTGCACGCTGTTCATTTCAGAAAATACCCCTTGAAAATCCTCAATAAGTGTTGCAAAGTAGTGTTGCAAACTTCTCAGATGTTGAGGTCAGTGTCGTTGTCTCAACTGTTGCAATTTCTTCCGTGTTCCTTGCCTCCACATGGACTAGCCACGTTTGAGCTCCATGCTTCAAGTACTTCTTGGCCATGTCAAGAGATATCAGTTGGTATTTTTTGGGTGCCAAACTTTCCTCCACTACCTCCACTTCTGCTACTTCCCGTAACTAAAGCTGCATCTTGGGACGCTCTTCTAGACGCAGATGCCATTTTATGCTAGCGATGTTGATGTAGACCAATCCGCTACTCCAGTCCACCTACGGATTGTCCTAGTAAAGAAAATCGTGCCTGGGGATGATTTTTCAATCGCTCATTGGGCAAATTTGCTGGACCGTTCCATCATGCAAATCCCCAATTTGTAGTCGGAGTGTTCACGAAGTAGATAGATCTGCAATCGTCCATCGATGGTGATCCCATCAATCTCCCAATTTGTTCTGTAAACCCAACTTCTAAACCATGTACTTGCTTACAAACTTGTCCTCCATCCAGTAGTACTGATACCGTTGTGCGTACAACCCGTCGGTTGTACTCATAGTAGTATCACCAATTAGTGATTCTCGTACCCGTTGTTGAACTTCGCAAGGTGAGGAACCAATGTTTGTGGCAATGTGAGCCGTTGAGACTGGTGATCTGTCCATGCTGAATTTCTTGACCAGACAAGAGCCGTGTTGTCTACTCTTGCCTTTTTTTGTTTCCCAACTCCTCATTTTTTCTTTGTGACGTCCCTCCTTTTTTGGCCCGCCAATGTTGTTTTTAAGAGTTGTGCAATATGTGACCCAACTCCTTGCAAATCTAGCAAATTCATTCACTGCATTGATGGACTGTGTCAATCTCCATCTGAGATGAGATTTTTGTTTTCTGGGACTTTCCTCTGCCACAATAAGGATTGTGGCTTAGGGATCACTTGCTGTTGGGTGGACTACTGCGTCCAAGCATTGCAGTTGGAATTTTCCATGCGGTGGACTACTGCGATCATCCACACGAGGTAGTTCTAGATGTTAAAAATTGCAACTGCTCACAAAATGTCTTGTTTGAGGCCGTTATTTAAGTAGAAACATAATTTCTAGGGTCGACGTTACTTCTGGTGATGATCTTATATAAATGACGAGTATACTCTGCCATGCTAGACTGCTGATGCAAGCGTTGGAGTCTATACCATGCGTCAGATGTTTCATTCAGCTTTCCAAAATGAGCAAGGGTAGCACACACAAAGTTATTCCATGTTTCTATTAGCGTGAAAGATTTGTGCAACATCCAATTAATCTGCTCAAGAGGTAGTACGCCCATGTTTGGGGATGTGAGAGCGGCCATGTGAGGTGTTGATCTAGCTCCACCGGTCTTCTACTGTCGTTGGATGGTCCTCATATTAGACCACCAACTTAAATCTTACCATGCAAAAGTGAGGCTACAAGGTCACCTTTCTTTTGGTTGATGACCCCAGGAGTAATGAAGGATACCTCCAAATACGTTAGCCACATCTCGACCGTCGGTCCTTTGGAGTTTGGGGGATTGAACAACTTGGGAAGTGCCGGCTGAATTCTGGATTCACTTGAGAGTTGTAAACTTTTCTTTGTGAGCATTGCTTTGTGTGCACGAGAAAGCAAAATGTCCTCCATTTCCATGTTCCCTTGTTGGAGAAGATGGGCATTGAGGTGCTCGAGTACCGACAGCTCCTAGGACAGGACTTCATTCATCTGCGCTTGTCAGCCCGGGCGCTTGACAGGCCCATTGTGCCAGGTATCAACCTGATGGACAATGGCTGAGGCGAAGGGTTTGTAGAGCCCGAGGGGTCCGTCACCAGGTTGGCCATTGGGTTTGTCGGTGATGCACCATTTTCCGTGAAGATTTCCGCATGCTGTCTGGTTTGTGGATTGCATTACAATTTGTGTGCTGATGATCCTCCTTTGCTAGAGTATTGGTCAGAGACTGCTCCTCTTTGCCGGTTGCAATAGCTCCATTCACCATTGTCTTTGTGAAGTTTGTCATCTTGTCAATTCTAGACATGTGAAGAGGTCTCATGCAAAGTTCACGCCAGGTCCTTAATGTATCAGTTGGCCCTCCAGTGCCGGTGTGCTCTGATACCAAGTGTCCCGCGAAGCCGAACATAGGTGGTTCACACGGATAAGGTGCGGGAGAAGAGATGATTAAAGTATTTGGGACAATGGAAATGTTTTTATTAAGTAGTAAGTTTACTTTGATGATAAGTATCGTGTAAGTCAAGCACATGTATACAATGATGACAATGAGAATGAGGGATGTGTTGGGTCCTCAGAGCTTGATCTGAGTGATGCGTATGAGGTCACACCGTGAATTGCTGCTTCAACAAACTCTGGCAAGAAGTCCGGGTGCTTCAAGAATATCGAGGCACAATGTTAAGAATATGTAGTGCTGTTGAAAAGTTGACCAATCAATATCAAAACATCAATATATTTTGTGACACTTCTGTTGACCATTCTGGAATGTGGTCAAGATAGTCAGAACATTATGGATTGGAACACCGGAGGTGGGGAAAGGTGGCGAAAATGTCCTTGACCGATCGGCGTAAGAATCCTGAGGTGGAAGTGCCGTGGGCGACAAGACAAATGGCAAAAGTTTTCACTTGTGGCCGTAAGGACCTGTTTATGTCAGGGATGGAAAAATTCCCCCCCCCCTTTTAGCCGCGATGTCTCATCGCATTAGTAGACGCAAACTGGTGATAATGGTTGTAAAATGGGCGCGGTGTGCTAGCCTCAACCTGATAGTGTAGGAACCAATCGGCGACAACGGCGACCAAGGAGAGGCCCGTGCACACCTTCCTGGATTTGCGGAAGCATAGGATCATCGTGAGGGGGTACGGGAATAAGGATTTCATAGTGGAAGTCAATTGTACTTGTTATTCAAGTGTCAACACACAAGACTATACATACATGATGACACATCCTAGGCGACACGAGGTCACCGAGCCGTACACGGCTCTGTATAGGCCAGGCATGTCAGGAACCAGGATGCGGTTCCAACGTGGCCCGACGGGTCCTCCATGGTCATGGCTATGCTTTGTGCAGGTGGTTGTGAGTCGAAGTGTGAGCTTTCTGGTCGCCTCACGTTATGCTTCTGGCTGTTGAAGACAAATGCGAGACAGTCACTTTTGCGAAGGGAAGAACACGAATTTGCATTAGTTTTTTAACATGGACATGATCTAAAAATTTGTAGGGCTAGTCATGAGCTCTCCAACGCACCAAACCGTGCATCATTTGGATAACCGTAGCTCCCGCTACGTTAGTCGAAGCGCAGCACCCCAAACCAGCCGCTCAGTTGGCGGCGCGCACCACGTCGCCCGTCAAAGTGCCCTCACAGTTCAAGGACCCAGTAAAGGACCAGGAATGCCCCATTCATCGGTGCCAGAGCTCCAGATTAGCCCCCCCTCCCTTGGCCAGGTTGATGGTGCGTTCCTGCGAATCTGCTAAATCTGTCGCCGCGGGGATCACCTTGGTCTCCACGATGTACAGTCCTCCCTCGCGCTTAGCCTCAAGCACGGTCTTGCCGCCACCGTCCTTCCGCACGACTGCCCCTCTTCTCCTGAAGAGCACCTCGTACCCCTTGTCCGTCAGGCGGCTGATTCTTAGGATGTCAGCCAAGCCAGGTACGTGCTGCACGTTCTTGATCATGCGCTGCACCCGCTTCCCACCAACCACCACCTCCACGTCAAGGTCTCCTTGGCCAGCCGTTGGCTTGACTTTGTCGTTCGCGACCACCATGGACTTGCTGGACTTGGTGTAGTTGATGAACCCGACCTTCTTGACCTAGGTGTGCTCCTTGGCTCCGGAGTCAAGGCATCGCCGGTTAGCCTTCTTGAGGTAGTGGTTCTGAGTGCCGTTGAGGAGCGCACTTTTGCCTTTGGCGTCCTGGCCGCCGGCCTTTGTCTCCTCGGTGGACTCACGCGCCCATTGGCCCTCCTTGCCGCAGTTGCGGCACGCACCCTTCTTGGCGCCCTTCTTGCCGCAACCATGTCCGCCACCTGCCTTGCCCCCACTTACGCCACCATGCATTTTGGTGACAAGGGCCGATGAGGAAGACGAGGACTCCCCGCAGCTCCGTCGCTGTGCCTCGTTGCAGATGTACTCTGCGATCGCGCCATAGGTGAGCTTGTCCTCTGCCCATCCACCCAAGACGGTGATGAGAGGGCTCCAAGTGTCAGGAAGGGCCATGAGGAGGGCCATCGCCTGTAGCTTTGTGTCGATCTTCCATCCCACGTTGTTGCACTACGAGGAAAGCGACTCGATCAACTGCATGGCGGTGATGACATCATCTCCCTCCTCGAATTCACCATCAGAAGTCGCTTCATGGCGAAGATTTTGTTCGCCAGCGACTTAGATTGATGGATGGTACAAAGTTTTTGCCAAGCCTCGGCTGCCAACTTGCAGCCTTGGAAGTAGCCCCACTGCGACTCAACCGTCCCGGACACCAGCAGCATGAGCGCCTCCGTGGTCTTCTTCTTGAAGGCCTCCTTCTGCGCTTCCGTCATTGTTGCTTTGTTGAGGACTTCGGTTCCCAACATGACCTGCAGCACACCCTGATGCGCGAGGTGGATCTTGAAGTGCCACCTCCATAGCCCAAATCCAGAGCCGCCCGCATGGATGGAGTACGTCTCCTTCTCCGCCATTGCACAGTCTTCAACTCCGGGTCCTCAGAGCTTGACGGCAAAGTTGTCCATGACGACAGTCCCATCCGCAGCGATAGCGGTGAGTGATGTGTAGACTGGTCAGGGTCGTGGGCCCATAACCCTTTGGCAGGAACCGGGGTGCGGTTCCAACGTGGCCCGACGGGTCCTCCTTGCTCACGGCTATGTTTTTTGCGGGCGGTCCTGAGTCTAAGTGTGAGATTTCTGGTCGCCTCACACTATGTTTCTGGCAGTTTAAGACAAATGAAAGATAGTCACTTTTGCGAAGGGAAGAAGGCGATTTTGCATTAGTTTTTGAACATGAACATGACGTAAAAATGTTTAGGGCTAGTCATGAGCTCTCCAATGCACCAAACCGTGCGCAATTCGGATAACTGTAGCTCCCGCTACGTCAGTCGAAGCACAGCACCCCAAACCAGCCGCTCAGTTTGCGACGCACACCATGTTGCCTGCCGAAGCGCCCTCACACATCAAGGACCCATCACAACGCCATTCCGGAGGTGTAGATGGCCCTACACATAGTGGCGGTGCCCCTTATGCCTTTGGGGTCTGTTTTGGTGAGTTAATCATCGAGTTTGGTGATGGGGGATTGATGTGGGTCGAAACCTGTTTGGGGACCTCCAGTCCGAGTTTTGACGAAGTCCCTGAGTAACAAACTGTACTACTGAGTTTCGGACTCCGAGCCAGGATTTTGGCTGTCCCTCTGTAACAAAATGCACTCCTGAAATCCGGGGGATCATCCACCGGATGCCTCGGCAGATCTTCCGGAGCAAAATCCCCAGACGGCATTTTGTTATTCGTTCTGGTCAATCATTTACCGGAAGTCGAAATGCGGCCGGCTCCCAGAACCACCGCGCACACCCCAACTTTGGAAGCCCATATCTCCCTTGTTACTGGTCCAATTGTGGTGAAACAACTTTCACCGGATTCAGCAACTCGTCAAGTTTCAGGGAAAATCCTCCATTATTGGATCCAAGCTATCCTTGAGTCTCCAGATCCGTTGACGAGGAATTTCCTCTCTCTGGCGGCTCGTCGGCGCCTCCCCGCACCGCACTTGGGCATGTTAAGGGGCAATTTTCAACAAGGCATGGGAATAATTACCTCAAAATCACATAGCTCCTCTTCTCAGCTATCCAATGCACCAAGAATCACATCATTCTAGAAGAACGGCCGAGATATGGCCGTTTCCGTGAGCCATTGTAATGTACAACTGGCAGCACGATTAGCAGTGGTGATGGCCACCCGAAGCACCCTTTATGACAATAACACATTAGGCGCTATTCTGAAGCACCCTTGGCCCTCTATGATCCTTGATCCATTGAATAAATGGGCCTCAAGGTGCGCTTTGGTCTCGTTAGGTATTCCAAAGGCTAAGCCTTGGTCCTTGGGGATGAATGTCCAACACCTGTTTTCCCCTTGGTCAGTCCAACCTTTGGCCGCGTTTAACTTCCTCAAAACTTGATGGATTGACCACATTCTTTGGTCAAACTCACACGACTCTTCCTCTAAATTGTATATCTACAATCGGATTGCATATTCAAGGAAGTTGCAAGCCGTGATCAGTGCTGTTGGAACTGTCCGGCTTACACTATCCCCACCCTCCCCTTTAGGAGGGAGCCGTCCTGGTTTGCTCTTGGTACTCCCAGAGGATGGCATTCACCCCACCAACGTTGAAGTTGCGGGCAGGCTCCCATGAGTTGTGGGCCGCATCGTAGCCCTTCCACTTCACCAGGTACTCCCATCCACAGCCACGACAACGGTGGTCAGGGATGGCCTCCACCCCAAGCTTTTGCTCCCCCTCAATCACCACCGGAGGAGAAGGTTCAGAACTGCGGTTTGGAAAATGCTCAGCCAGATCATGGTTGAGCTTGAGGTTAAAGATGTGGAAGACGTCGTGGAATGGCATGGAAGGCGGAAGAGCCAACCGCGCCACCAGGGGCGCTTGCATTTTGAGCACCTCAAATGGACAAAGTCACCAAAGTTTCAACTTGTCTGATCGCACCCCGCGGAGCCTGAGTGCATACTTTTGAGATGCACACAATCATCGACCTTAAGATTTGCATTTGCACGTCGGTGGTCCGCTTGTACCTTTTGTTGCTCTTGCGCCTTTGCTAATGCATGTCACGTTCCTGCCCAAATCTTCTTGAAGTCACGTGCAGTAGACTCATCTGCGGGCAGGTTGCTTGTAACGTGCAAACTGAGGGTTGTGGGGGGCACCGTCCCGTTCACCACCTTGAATGGTACCTTTCCGATGGAGGCGGTCGTAGCAGTATTGTACGCGTGTTCTGCGACCGCCAACCACTGGTCCCATGCCATCTCGTCCGGATCACCCTCTGTACGGAGGAGCTCGAGCTTCTGGGTTGTCCCCTCCATCTATCCACCAGCTTGGGGATTAAAACTGGTTGACAGCTGCGCGTTGCTACCGTACCAATCCATGAGCTCTTGCGAGAACTTGTTCGTGAAGCGCGGGTCACGATCTCTCACAATGAATCGCGGCACGCCAAGTGCTCAAGGAATAGCCAAGTTGTGCCTTCCACGCTCACCATATCACGCGTCGCAATGACGTGAAACATCTTGATGAAGCGGTCCACCACCACCAACACCGCATTGATACCTACCGTTGTCTCGGGCAAGCCCGTGATGAAGTCCATGGATATGTCTTGCCACGGATGCTCGGGGATGGGCAAGGGTTGGAGGAGACCCGGGGTCTCCTCCATGCCCTCTTCGTTCTCCACAAGGCGTGGAGGAAGAAGACATCAGGTCTTCGTCCTCCACGCCTTGTGGTGTTGGCACATGTCACAACTACGGTAGAATTCAGAGACCTTCTACGACATGGTGGGCCACCAAAAGAAGCAATTTATCGTCTTCAATGTCTTGTTGGTGGAGAAGTGGCCGTTTGGGCCAGTTTCATGGCACTCCTCCTAAATCAGCTGCCAAAGTGCCGGCACTGCGGGAAGCACCACCTGCTACATACCACGTTGCCAATGTGGCGCCTCAAAGAAAATTCTCCAAGCATCATATTCCCCATGCGCCTCGTATCCCTCCTTAAGAGCTTTCAAAAGAAGGCATCTTTGTGGATGGTGAGAGACGCGACCCGCGTCATGAGTTCCGGTCACTGTGAGAGTGCATCAGCTGGGTTGATGTGACCTAGCCGGTTCACAATCTTGTAGTCGAAGTGCAATTTGAGGTACTCCACCCTACGCACTTGTCGCCGGTTCAGGTTTGGCTATGTCTAGAAGCACTTTAACGCATGGTGGTATGTGTGAACTGTGTATTTCCGCACCTCCAGGTAGCACTACCAATTGTTGAAAGTTGCGACCATGACAAGCATGGGTCTTGTCCTTGTCATTGGTGGAATAGTTCAGCTCTGTCTCATGCAATTTGTGCGAGTAGTAAGCGATTGGATGCAATCCTTTACCAAAGTCCTGAAAAAGAATCTCACCAATGGCCAGGTTCAATAAATCCATCACCATTTCAAACTCATGGCCGTTATTGGCCATTTTCCAGGCTGGCGCAAAGGTCAGAGCTCTTGTGAGATTCTCTAAGGTTTCTTGCTTGCTAATTCACAGCTCCACTCATGATCCTTATGAGTGAGATTTGAGAGTGGCGCTTACACGTGTACATTGTACATACTGTGCAACTTAAATCACTCATGCATGGTCGACACCTTGTGCGGGTCCATAGCAATGTGTCCATTGCCCATTATGTTGCCAAGAAATTCAACTTTGCCAACCATGAACTCACACTTAGTGAGCTTTGTAAAAACTTCTCATTCTTCAAAATCTTGAGGAACTTCTTCACATACTCCTTATGCTCCTCCACCGTCCTGCTACACGCCAAGATATCCTTGAGGTATACCACCACAAAGTCATCCAAGTATAGCCTGAAAGTCTTCAAGGAGGCCCCACTCCGTCATCTCGGTCAGCTGCTTCTTGAGCTCTTACAGCTACGCATTACTCATGTGGTACGTTGTACAAACAGCTGGGCATGCTCCAGGTTTGAGGTTGATGCAATGGTCCACGTCCTGCTTTGGTGGCAGAACTACTATGAGAGTGTTGGAAAACACGTCCTCAAACTCGGTACACACCTTCCAAAGCCCCTTGGGCATCATGGAAAAATCGCCTTGGACCCTTGGCTGCTCACGTGTCCCCTCTTGCGCCACATCAGGCGCCACATCCTCTGGTTTGTTGAGATTGTCCACCATGTCCTGCACGAATGCCCAAAACATCTGCTCCTTTTTTCGAATTGCACGCTTAGGCTGTACCAAGTTCAGCATCAATAGTGCTGATTCCTCATTGCGAGGAGCCCACTGCTGGATGCTTGCCCCTTGCAAGTCTCCTCCTCTACGGCCTCTTTCTTGGACCACATAGGCAGGGCATACTCCTTGTCTCCGAGCTTGATTGAGACAGTGTGTGCCTCCAATTTAACGGCAGGATTGTACTTGGAGGAAGTCACGACCAAGGATCACATTGTAATCCACCATCGGGCACACCTGGTATACGGTCATTGTGCAAAGCGTCTCCATACAAATGGAGAGGGGACGGTTTAGGTACCCCATTTCAATCACGTCATCCACTTGGTTAGCTGTCCGCTTCTTGCTCCTGAGCACTATGCCCCACTTCTGAACACACTCCATGCTCACAAAACTGTGGCTCACACCACAATCTAGCAGAACCCCCACCTTCCCTTCATGCCTTTCACTCGCACCTCCAAGAGAAGTGCGGGTTGCTCCTTCTCATACCCCGAGTCCCATGCCTTGACCTCGGAAACCCCCTTAGTTGCTGCAAGGCATTCAGGTGGGCGGTCAACTTGCGGTTTGGGCTAAAGGGACCCAGGAGTAATGCCATGTACTCTCAGCTCTTCTCATTTCCCGACTCCTTTTGGCCTTTCTCTACTTCCTTTGTGTATTGCTTCCCATTCCCTAACTACTTACCCTTGATGTCGCATTTCTTTGGACTCCGGCAATCACACGCAATGTTGACAGGCTTGCCACAGTTCGGCACTTTTGTTGTTGCAACGGTGTGATCTCCATGGGCTTATGGTCGCTCTTGGTATACTTGCTGTAACCACCAACAAAAGATTTGTGGCTGTTGGCATGAGCCTATTGCACGCACGCCTTGTACTGCTCTGCTATTGCGATCATTCCTGGCAGGTCATTGTTGAGGTCGTGCATTACTGTCACCACGCGGACGTTCTTGAGACCGTTGCTGTATTGGAAACACAATTTGTGGGAGTCAAAGTCACAATTTGCAATGATCTCACAAAATCTGCGGGTGTAGTTGGTGACACCGCCAGTTTGGCGAAGCCGACGCAGCTTGGCGTGCGCATTGTTCCTCAAGAGTTTGCATTTTCTTGATTCCAAACAGTCCCAACAACGAGGTATTGAGCACGATGAAGTATTTTCCTCGGAGTTTAATGTTTGCCGTGCTGAGAAGGATGCGATGGCTTGTACTGAACACGCCATCGCTATGATGTCAGTCTTAAGCTTGCTTCATAGCTACTTGTCTCTTTGCGAGGATATGCTGTGTCTATACCCAAGCACTCGAGAAGTCCTTGTTGAGGATGTCGACCGCGGGGATGTTTCTCTGACTGTGTAATCCTGCAAGTGTATTCAGAAGTTTGTCGTATACCACTTCAAATGGAATTTTACCCATTGCATTGGAAATGGTGGAGTTGTATGCGATTTTGGCGGATGGCATTTGGTCTACCCAATTGGTGTCTTGTGGCTCACACAATGTGGGGAGAAGCAGGTCAAGTGGCTGATTGGTCAGCTCCGTTTTCTCCTTGGCTAGTGGATGGAACACCAGTGATAGCTGGATCCGACTGCCATAACGCGCCATCAGTTCATGCCAAAAACGGCTAATGAAGTGGCAGTCTCCAAAGTTGAGGATGGTATGTGGCATTCTGTGCAGCCGTATGTCCTGTTTTAGAAACAATGGCATTGTTTCCTTAGAGGTGACGGTGGTTGTCGTTGGAATGAAGCACAGAATTTTTCAAATCATGTCCACCACAACAAGGATAGCCTCATAATACTCAGGGGGGCAGGTGATCCTGTCACGAAATCCATGCAAATGTAGACCTATGGGTTTGGTGTAGACCCGTTGGCCTCGTGCAAAAGATTTTTGTCTCTCACAAATCATGGAATACCTGTCCCACGATTTGTGGGACAGGTATCCCATGATGCCTGTTTGCATCTTGTCCCACTGCTTGTATTTCACTAACTTCTTGAGCATCTTGTCCTCATTCCATTTCTCTAATAGCATTCTCTGTAGCTCCTCCTTTGATGAAACGATAACTTGGTGTGTGAATCGTCGTCGCCAGTAGAGATCCTCAAACAAGAGCTAGACACTTGACTCATTATAGCGCGCATGTAAGAAAAATTGTGCTATGGGTAGTTTTTGTGTATTGTGAAAAGTAGGGATCAGATCAAAAACTATCTCTTTTTGACCTTGCAACCCGCCTACTACGACTTAGGGTTTTTGTTGCTTGGCATGGGTGGAGCCCACGCCAAACAGAAAAACCAAAATCCTAAGAAGGGGGTTATCAAAAAGCTAAGAAGTCATCACTCAATTGCGATCAAGCAAAAACGCCTTTTCTGAAAAGACAAACGCCATCATACGAACTCTCCGGTTTTGTATGCAAACTGTGTTCAAACCCTAGTTCCGAAATATGTTCAGGGTTGAGGGTTTAAGTTTTATGTGGGCACCCAGGGGCCCATCAGCTGCTTGTGAAAAATCCACCCAAAAAAAAAAAAAACACAAACCCCTTTGAAAGGGGCTGCATGATTTTTTGACAGAGTTGCAAACGTCAGCACTTTAAAGCGACATTCACGGGTCATCATGTTGAAGTAAAACTTGGGTCAGAAAAATGTTTAGAGGTGAAGTGGGGACACTCTTTGATAAAATTTTTGTACAATGGATACATTTGTTAAAACATTCATACTATGGGTGCCCATGTAAAATGATTATATGGTATGGGCGATTCTCATAGATTGTGACAAAGAAGAAGCAAGTAGAAAAACTGTGTTTGCTTCATTGGTTTGCTTGTTTTTTTGGAGAAGGCATTTTTTCTTGATCATGATTAGGTAATCAATTCTCCTTGTTTTCCAACTCGCAAACCCCTTGTGAGGAATTAGTGTTGTTTGCGCAGGCTCCTCCCACACCAAAGATAGAAAATCCTACATCCGCATAGGAGGTTTGTAAGTAGAAAGAAAGGTCATCGTTTCACCGTGATTTCACAAAGAGCGATGACTCCATGACAAGCGACAATGGACGCTGCTCCAAAACAACATTCTATAGTCCTTTTGAAGAATGGCAGAACGTTTGTTAAGTAGTTTTATACTATGGGTGTGCATATAGGACTATTATATGCTATGGGTGGTTTTCATGCATCATGCCAAACAATGGACACGGTTTGTATAATGCCCCAGCAATCATCCCAAACATAGATATCTGCCAGGTCAGAACTTGCCCTTGTGCTGATTGATAAGTAGTTATCTGTAGTAGAAGAGGATAGAACGCCGAGGTCCATCCAATGCCATGAGTACAGCAAAAAACATCTTTCCATATGTCAATTGAATTGGTTGGTGGGTCGCACACCTGCATGCATCCTATGAAACTTTCCCGATGGTTGAGCCGCCGAGCCACCCATTCTTTCTGAGGGCTTCTATTTGACTTGTCTATCCACTAGACAATGACAGTTTGTTTCAATGGTATCAGAGCTACTGGTCCTCTGGGTCACCAACAACTCCTGTTGTTGAACATTTTTGTGCCAGGGGTCAACGACGGACTAAAAGCAGTTGTTTAATGTTCTCGGCATATCCAGCATCCATACAACCTCACATTTCACCCGTTGAGTCTTATAAACATCCGATGCAACCACGCTACGTGCATTGGGTCAGTCATGATCAGCTGGCTCTAAGGAGCATGCACAATGGGATTTGCCTAAAATAGAAAGTACATCATAAGCACTATTTGACCAAATGCCAGCATCTAGTCTGTGAGCACCCCTATCCCCACCCTCCCACCCTCCTTACAAATTTGTTGGGAAAGGAGCCATCCGGCTCGGTTTCAGGTCCACAGGAGCAAGTTCCAGGAAAGCACCAGATGCCTGCTCCGGTCCTCAAACCGACTTCACCATTGGAATGATGAGGTGGCGAAATGTCTACGGTCCAAATTTCAGGCCGATCCAACGGTCGGATTGGGAGATATGAATTTTCGAAGTTTCCGGGGTCATGGACCGTCGATGTCTGGGTGGGCATGGGTGATGGCTCCATGCCTTAGCCTGATAAAAGAAAAAGGCAAGAGGTCCAGGGTCAAGACCTGATGGGAGAAATATCCAAAAAGGTCCTTGGTCTTAGGATTGCCTTGTCAGAGTGTGCTGACTAGGATAAAGGTACCTCTCCTTACTTTTTAGGTGAGGTGAGATCCTTGTGTGCTAGCCATGGACACATGGCGATTCTCCATGGGTTTGTGGGTTATGTGACCACTAGGAGTGTGCCATGAGAGCATTCTTTAGCTCTCTAGGTCGTGTGTGAGTGGTCAGCCTGATTGCTAGGCTGATTTCCCCCCTTGTGTGAGATTGTGGACTCTAGTGTGTGAGCCTTAGCCTCCATGGCTAAGTGGTGTGGCTTGTGAGAGGGCTGACTTGCCCAAGCTCTAGCACTATATGTACTCCATCATTTTGAGTGATTGAACAACCATTCTTCAGCACAAGTGATGCCCTTCCAATCACACATGCTCGCTGCTCCAAGGCTCCCTCTCTCCTCTAGATCCAACAAAATTTGGTTGATGACCATAGGTTGATAATTGAGACAATACCAGTAGTTGTGAGAGGGTTTTATTTTTTCTTAAACGATTTGCAAAGCGTTTAGAAAAAATGAAATCCACTGTGTTCCCACCCCAAGTGATTTTGGCGTGGACTCTACCAGGCAAGCTACGATCTTTTGTTGTGAGATCCAGGATCAAGCCCTGGCCGACAATAAAAAAGTGACTCGAAATCCTAGGAACCGTCTGCTCGCTGCAATTGCTGCACACCTGCACAGCTGGAGCGATGAGTTGGCCCCTGCGCCACCGTCCGCGGTCCTTGAGTGCATCCCTCGGTTGCATCCCTAGGTCTTGTCCATCCCTACCTCCCTTGATGTGGAACTATATGAGTATGTCTACCATTCATGTTAGAGTAGAGCACTGAAGAAGGCCCCTTGGCTGTAACCGGTATGCTCCATCATCTCTGACTCCGGAATTCCTTGTTTTTTCTCCACATCAACCCTCCCCCCCCCCTCTGTCACTCCTCACTGTTCAACTGTCCGTTGCTCTGCTGCTCTGAGATGCCGACCCCTTCCATCGCTGTTGCAGTCAGCTGAGCCTCACGAGCCGGAGCCCAGGACAACATGGACAACACTCCGCCTGTTAACTCTCAACCCGACTCATCTGTACTCGACACTCTACTCACCCCGCAAGAGGACGGCAACTGATCCTGTCAACGACACAAGATTTAGCACGGCTGCTGTCAACGTTAGCAAAGACGTCAGCAACGTGCTTGTCGTCAAAGATTCTTTTGAACCTGACGTCAATATGGACATGGTGCCTTCCAATGAGGCCGCCGCTGCTGCTTCCTTGCAAGCGGCCCACGCAGCTCCAGCCGCCGTTGCCGTCGCTTCGGCCGCGGCAGGAGCAGCAGCAGCTTCCGCCGCCACAGCTTCGACGACGAACGCCCCCATCGTTGGAACCTCCTCCCCGCCTCAAGCTAACCCGCAGTCCTCTGGCGCAGTCCCTCCTGTCTCTCCCCCCTTTTCTGTCCTCGTCGCTATTGGGATAGACGCGGGATCTGCACCCAAAGAATTTGCAGAAGTGGCCAAGAAATACAAGGAAGAGGCCCTTGCCCACCTCAAACAGCTCACCAAGCTGGACCACGTCATCAACAAACTCACCATGATCCACGCAAATGGGGAGGTGGCGAATTCCTGCAAGATCGCCTGCCCCCCACTCCATGGTGGGAACTTACCGGACGTCGAAGGAGAGTGGGCCGCCAAGATGATGGAGCTCCACAACGCATACATCAAGACCCAACACCGAGCTGTCATCGACGCCAAACGTGCAGTCTGCAAAGAAAATTTTCAATGCCTCCTCAATCTAAGAACCGTCATGGACCAACGGCTGAAGGCACTCAACAAGAATCCGTCAACGTCGTCCACCATCTCTACTGTCTTCGACATCTGTAGCTACTGCGATGAGTGGAAGAAACAGACGATGGCGGTAGCCGAAGCCAAAGTTGGCAAACTCATGGCCGACCATGAGATTGCCCAAGTTGGGGTGGAACGCAAAGCAGAAGAGACACGAGCAAAATTCCTGGAAGCCAAGAGTGAGACCACGGCCATGGATTGAGAACTCTCGACCATAGAAATCATCAAGAAGAAGTTAGATCGGCAGCTGCCAAAGGAGATTAGCAAGCAACTGGCTGCAGTCCTAAAAAACCACTCAGCGGCTGCTTCTCCACCCTCTAACCCTGGATCCACTCACAGCAACGAACAGCAGAAGAAACCTAACACCGGCCCCAACAAAGGCCCCAACCAGGTCACCTCAGCTGCAACCACAACAGCTATTGTTTCTGCCACTGATGCTGTTGCTTCTCCTGCCAAGAACCAGTCCAACCAAAAAAATCAGACCAACCAGACTTGACGGAACGGAAGGGGAAGAAGGAGAGGGCACGGACCATCCATGGATGTGCCAAAAAACGGACTGCTCGGGTCCGGCCCCGGACCTGCCACAAGATCCTAGAGCAATCTCAACATGAGATTGCTCTGGAACTGTTCGGCCGGATGACCTCCACGCAAATCGACAACCGGATCACGAACAGAGGCCTCCACAACTTCTCCTTCCGTCCCCTCTCCCACGATGAACTCACCCTTCTTTGCCTTGGTCTGAACTTCGTCTTCCAACCTAAGCCCTGCCTCCTTTGTGACATCTTACCCAGCTTCAAGGATCTGTTCAGAAAATTCAGACTAGCCTGGCTCCTCCGAGAGAACACCGACAATGAGATCCCGAAGTTTCGTGTCCCCAACCCCTCTTGGCGGCTGCCAAGGGAGATTGAGGATGAGATGGACAGACTCATCACTGAGATTTCAGACATGTACGCCTCCACAACACCCCCAAGAAGGCAATCTCTTCCCAACAACCTTCGGATTGCCCTGTACAATCTGATGGATGACAGCTCCATCGTCATCAAGGCAGCCGACGAGAACTTGGGCATCGTCCTCCTGGATAGAGGAAGGTACATCTCCGACTGTCTCAGTCATCTCAACGACGAGAACACCTACCGCAGGGCCGACGCCAATCAATAGAGGATTCTGGATGACCTGATGGCTATCAAAGAGATTTTCAGGAATTCCGGACTGCTGCCCTCCTCCATCTGGGATTTTTTCCTGCACAAACCAGAGAAAGGATGGCAACCAGCAGCCTTCTACACGATCCTGAAGGTCCACAAGAATCCCCCAGTGGGACGCCCCATTGCTGCCTCTGTTGAATTGATCACTACAAACGCATGAAGATGGTTGGACTCAGAACTCCAACCTGTTGTCAAACAGCAGCCCATCTTTCTCAAGGATAGTCTCAGTTTGCTCCTTGAGTTAGATGAGCTGCAGCTCCCCCTAGGAGTCATTTTGGCAACGTCTGATGTCATCTCCTTGTACCCCAGCATCCCCATCATCCGGGCCATCAGCTGCATTGAGGAACTACTCATGAGGGCCAGACACCCACGCACGCCTGCCGTAATTCGGCTGCTGTCCTGGGTCATGCGTAACTCCTACGTGGAGTTCATGGGGGAAACCTTCAAGCAGGTCAAAGGCACCGCCATGGGCACTCTGGTGGCCCCAGCCTTTGCGGTGTTGTTCATGAGTTACTTGGAACTTGAGTTGCAGCAGCAAACAGGAGTCCAAGCCATCCTTCACCGCAAGTACATTGACAATGGCCTGCTTCTCTGGGCTGGAAATTCAGAAAGCCTCAACTCCTACCTCTCTACCTTCAACAACTTGGACAGAAACATCAAACTGACGTGGGAGATTTCTCTTTCCAGTGTTGCTTTCCTTGATCTGCACCTCCACAAAGGTCAAAGGTTCAATTCTGAACGGATTCTGGACATTAACACGTACCAGAAACCGATGAACACATACTTGTACCTACCGTTCAGCAGTTACCATCCACGGAACTGCCTTTGGGCCTTTGTGACAACAGAACTGAAAAGGTACCTCCTGAGGACCTCATCAGCCATGGAGTTCCTGAAGATGAAGGAGCTCTTCTTCTCCCAACTCTGGGCCCGCGGCTACCCCAACAAACTTCTGCTGCCCCTCTTCTCTCAAGTCCAGCACACACAATGGCCAGAGAAACTCACAGCCGCAAGACGGCGGCTCTCCTCTGGCCCAATCTCACTCGGGCATAGACCCCTCGTGTTGAAAGCATCTCTGAACCCACGGACAGAGAGCCTGCACCTGGTGTTTTTTCTTGAACGCTTTGCAAAGCGTTTAGAAAAAATAAAACCCACTGTGTTCCCACCCCGAGTGATTTTGGCGTGGACTCTACCACGCAAGCTGCGATCTTTTATTGTCAGATCCAGGATCAAGCCCCGGCTGACAATAAAAAAAGTGACTCGACATCCTAGGAACCATCTGCTCGCTGCGATTGCTGCACACCTGCACAGCTCGAGCGATGAGTTGGCCCCTGCGGCACCGTCCGCGGCCCTTGAGTGTATCCTTCGGTTCCATCCCTAGGTCTTGTCCGTCCCTACCTACCTTGATGTGGAACTATATGAGTAGCTCTACCATTCATGTTGGAGTAGAGCACTGAAGAAGGCCCCTTGGCCGTAACCGGTATGCTCCATCATCTCTGACTCTGGACTTCCTTGTTTTTGTCTCCACATCAACCCTCCCCCCCCCTCTCTCAATCCTCACTGTTCAACTGTCCGCTGCTCTGCTGCTCTGAGATGCCGACCCCTTCCGTCTCTGTGTGCACCCCTATCCCCACCCTCCCACCCTCCTTACACATTTGGTTGATGACCATAGGTTGATAATGGGGACAATACTAGTAGTTGTCAGAGGAACCTGTGGCTCCTTCATGCTGAGATGAATTTCTCAAATCCTGCCGGCATGAGCAAGAGGAAAAGTAAGGATATTGAAGATGTTGAGAAAACTCTAGTTGTTGCAAAAGCCACGGATAGTGGTGCTTTCAGCCAAGTCAACTAGGAAGCCCATTGGTGAAGAAACCTGTTTTATGAGCAGGTGATGACACAAAATTAGGAATGATCAAGGCTGTGAAAATGATGTAGCATTCTTCACACATTGTGGATCACACCACAAAATCCAGAAGATTTTTCCTCTGGACGTCAGGAGTGACGTCATTTGGGTACAATGTTAGGGGAAGAACTTGCACCCTAGTCACACCTCTAATATTGAAGGTCCTAAAATTGTACTCATGAAGGTGGTGATTTTTTGCAATCACATCCACCCACTCATGATAGCTTGCGCATGAATACTAATGGTTCATTCATTCACCGAGAATCATTGACATTAATCAAAATACATGCTTCAGTTCCATGAAACATGTGTGTTATGGCACAAACCTCATGATACATATGGAAGCAATCTGAACAAGCATTGTCAAATCCCACTGCACCATGTACAAATTCAGCCTTGCCAAACCATGTGTGGCCACATGATGGGAAAAAATTCTCAATGGTTTTTTGTAATGATACGAAAATGGCAGAGGACTGGAATGCTGGCTGTTCTTCACAGCAGAGTCACACATACATAACAATAGCCCACAAGACTCCATGCTCATGATTTACAACATATGTAACCCGTTGTGTTCATGACTGAAGGAATACACGACATGACATTGCATATATCTTTTTCTGTCAGTCTACATGCACAGACTTAACAATATTAGAAGTTAACCTTACCAGTGGCAATACACCTGGCCATGCCACTCACAAGCTTGACACATTGTCAAGCTCCCTAGCTGGGAATTACATTACTTTTACTCCATGGAAAAAAAAAAAAACAATGCACAATGTATCTCATCTTATCAACAGCCAGTGTATGACAATCAGCGATAGAAAATTGAGGATCTTGGTCGTCTACCAATAGGCGCCATTTGACTATCGATGAATTACCATTGATTATTGAAAATCGATGATCGTTGAAAGATAGGCAAATTCTTAAGGTGAGGAGATCAGTCCATAGAACGGATACAATGTAGTCATGTCCCCCCCCTCTCCAAAGTGTCAAATGGATTGGGGTAGTGTAGGTGGTGCGTGTATTGTACACAAACCAAATTTGAACACTAGTGTATTATGTACAGTATTGTACATGTCCATACACTTTCACGTGTCCATGCCATACACGGACCATATACATTCTCCCAGTATACTCTAGCATTTTCAGGGGTGGGGGGAGGCAACATGGGTACCGGATGTCCCCCCCACCAAAGGGTAGAGTGTATTAGGGAAGTGTAGCTGTGAAGTGTGATAATTTGATGTGATGGAAAGAAACACAATACACAAATGTATCCCCGCTCCTCAACCACTGATCTATGACGGTCGGCAGTGGAAGATCGAGGATCGATCATCTACCAATAGGTGAAGATTGATGATAGATGATTAAAGCTCCACGATAAAAAATCAACGATAATCAACAGAAAGGCAGAGTCGAAAGGTGCAGGGATCAGACAACAGAACGGACACCAAATAGTCAGGATCACCCCCCCTCCAAAACCGTGAAATGTACTGGGGAAGTATAGCTGGTGTGTGTGTTGTACGCAAAACAGTTCTGTATACAAGTGTATCATATACACTAGTGGACGTGTTCATACATGTTGACATGTTGATGAGAATCACGGACCACATACACTATCCCAATACACTTTTAGTTTTGGGAGGGGGGGGGGGGTAAGCATGGGGTCCGGATGTCCTCGCCCCCCAAATGTTAGAGTGTATTAGCAAATTGTTGCTAGTCGGTGTATCCTTTTCAAGTGGATGACAAACAAATTCATACATTANATACACTTTTAGTTTTGGGGGGGGGGGGGGGGTAAGCATGGGGTCCGGATGTCCTCGCCCCCCAAATGTTAGAGTGTATTAGCAAATTGTTGCTAGTCGGTGTATCCTTTTCAAGTGGATGACAAACAAATTCATACATTAATGTCTTAAGAGTTCATTTTCTAGCTAAAGGTCCAGACCGCTGATGTAGAACGATGGACGATCAGTGAAACAAGTTGACCTTTTGCGATTGTGTGAGTGGGGGGATACAGGAATCCCCCATGTCATATAAGGGAGCCCGGGCAAGCAAAAAAACAAAATCCACAACTCCGGGTTTCATTCTGGTATGGGATTCATTGAGAGTTAAAGGTTTGCAAGTGGGGGGTACAAGATCCTTCCCTAAGATACAAGGGAACCTGCTGGGCCCCACGGCAGCGTGGCTCAGTAGGTGCCCGGTAAAGCAAAGAAAATCAGTAACCCCAGAGAGTAACATTGGATGAGCTCCTATTCTGCCGAGTTCTGAGTCCGGAACTAGGCGTTGTTATTCCTTACAGTAGTATCAGTTTTAGGGTCTAAGTTCACACGTACATTTTTGTCAGCAAGCTACAGATGGAGTTGTGAAAAACCAAACATGGTTTTGATTGAAGTTTACAAGTTTTATCGCAAAACTTCGAAGAAAGGTAGTGTATTGAAACATGCAAATACCGTATTACATGTATGAACAGACTTATCAGAATAGATTGTGATTAAACTTCTACAAAAGTACCGTGAGACTTCCAAAGGCATGGATTAAACACATACACTGTATGGAGAGTGTATTTTTTAGGGGTGATGAACCATAAATGAATGAACCTTCACTCTTTCCATCTATCTATCTCCCATAATCATATTATTTCCTTGTCTCCTCTCTCTCTCTCTCTATCTCTTTATCTCTCTCTTTATCACACTCTCTCTACCTCTCTCCCTTTATATTTCTACCTCTCTCTCTCTCTCTCTCTCTCTCTCTCTCTT
>SZWC01002134.1:157330-170261 GCA_023375785.1 Penium margaritaceum | reverse complement strand
CCCCCCCCCCCCCTCCCTCACTCTCCCTCTCTCTCTCATCTCCCTGCCCCACTCTCTCCGTCTCTTTTTCTCTCCCCCCTCTCTCTTTCTCCTCTCTCTCTCTCTCTCTCTCTCTCTCTCTCTCTCTCTGTCTCTCTCTCTCTATTGCTCTCTTTCAGATTCAGAACTTCATTTTGAAATGTTCAATTTAAAGGTCGTGTCTTTTCATAGTAGATTTAATCCAAGCCAGAACGTGACCTCAAACTGTTCAGATACTTTTTAATTCTTCTTTTTGTAATGGGCCGCAAATTTTATGTTATGTGGACCTAAGTATGGAGAGTTGTATTGCTCTTGCTCTTCTTTTGACGGGCGCCAAAGATGATGACCGTCTGTTTGTGTTACAAAAGTCCTCAATGACACATGTTTGTTGCGACCGGCTGTCGCTAGTTTGTCAGAATTCGTTCTGTCCACACCCCCTTTGCGTAAGGTTTTGTATATGTGGTTGAGTGTGTTCGATTTGCCTGGGAAAGTGCATTTATCATACACTGATTGCACGATTCTGTGCATTTTTTCACTGGCTCGCAATGCCCGTTTCCCAAGATACATGGGGCTTGAATGAAGCTTCACTCAAAATGACTCTCAAGAAATTGTGACACCTGTCACAAGCTGACACTTGTTGTTCATGGGTTTCAACCAGAAACAACTGAAAGTGTCCCTCGCAATCCTTGTTGAGGCACCTGTTACTAAGTGGAAAGTCCTGTTTTGATTAATACACTAGTTTGATTATAAATTTGACGACTTCGATAGCTGCAATTCTGACTCGAGGCCTCTACGCTGGGATTGAGCAACAAGAAGGATGCATTCAGAATGTTTGATGTCGGGGTCTTTCCGATTTTTATGGCTCCTTGTGGGTTTGTGAAAGATGACAAAGACTTACCAACGCTGGGCTTCTGGCCAAAAAGTCTGGTTGGGAGTCGTAAAAATGTCCCTCCAATATCAAATAGGAAAGCCAGAGAATAGATTGCCGGATCCTTTTCAACAGCGAAGGATACCCTAAAATGGTACTTTTTTGGGGTTGCGGAGCAACTCCGGTCTAGTCCGATGATTGCACAATTCTTGTCCGATGGTTGCACAATTCAAAGGTGCAACATTAGAAAGAAAGTGTGTGCTATGGCACCTTTTTCCGATGAAACTGCAACATGAACCTGTCTATCACCCTCAAAACACACCAAGATTAAACAAATGTCGTTTGATTTTCTTCACAATGACGCGTTAATGACTCCTTTTCTCACAATCCAAACATGCAGATGTTTGACTCGAACCAGAAGCAGGAAGGAGAACACATAAGTGACACCATTTTTACGACATCCGGTAATAGAAAGCTATTGAACAATATATGTAAATCTGATATTTCATAACTTGATACCAACATTTATTTCGGATTATGGTGTGTGCCAACCGGAAGATACTAGACTTTGGCCCCACCAAACAGTGTGATGTAAAACTGACTGTGCTCAACATATTGATTGCATATTCTCTCTCATTTGGCAGGAAGTGCAGCTCGGTGGGAAGTGCAGCTCGGTGCGCGGGCAATGATGGAGAAGCAAGAGACGTGTGAGCAGTTTGATACAATGCTTGAGGCATGTTTCAACCTCCTCAACAGCAATCGAGTTGCACGTGGTAGAATGAAACACGCGAAGCAAGGTGGATTGGTCAAGGACTACACCACATGCTTCAAGGCTTTGGCAGTAGAGATCCACGACCTCTTGGATGTAGAAGTGTATGACTGCTACCGCAATGGCCTGAAGCCGTACGTCCAATGAGAACTTGCGATGCTTGGGTTGCAGAATTTCACAGTTTTTTGTTTCAGTAGGAGAGTGCATCGACGATGTATGCTACAATGTGTTTCAGAACAGCTATGCAACACAACCACGGGTGGAGTAGTAGGGTCAGGCTTTGCCCATGGAGGTGGATGCAGTCCAAGTCAGGCAGAGGAGCGTGGGCGGGCAGCAGGGACCGAGAGGCAACTGCTAGGCTTGTGGTAAAGAGGGTCATTACAAGTAAGACTACCCCAAGTGCAAGGCACAGCAGAGAAACGGGCAGCGGGAGTGAGGAGGGGACAACCTACTAATGCAAGTATTTTGTGCACAAGGGAAAACACCAGCCCTGAATTGTTTTTTCCAATGAAGGAGTTGCCTCAAGTGCTGTTGTGGAATGAAGGTAAGACCTCGCAGTTTCTAGGGGTTATCCTGGAGCTGTTTCTTGAGATTCTGGATGGGGGTTTCAAGGGTCAGAGTGATAGAAACTGGGGCAGCCCTCAGGGATGTGATCAAGCTCACTAAGAGCCGCCTAGGCAGGACCAAGTGTTTGTGAGAGGGAGTTAAAGGTTGCACAGACAGAAATTACGGAAGCAAATGTAGGTCTGCAGAGGATGCGAATGTGTCAATCGACTCTTGAGTGAGAAATTGCAGTGTCACAACTTTCTAACAAGCTCTTATATGCCACATTTGGCCTAGGGAGCAGTGAGATACACTCTGTCAAAGTCTACCCTCTAGCACACTCGCCTAGCGTAGCGGGATGAGCGGCAGTCACCTTGTCACACATGAGAATTATGTCTCACATGACTTGGACGCCCAACAATTGCGGTCTTCACCTTCCTTGAGGTTTCTTTGAGGTCATCCAGCCAGATTTTCTCCTTGAAGGCCGCTTCCAACCGTCCTGGCCAATAATTATGCCGCCTTTTGAGCTTAAAGTGATCAGGTCGTCACTTGAACCCAACACATGATCTCCAAACTTTGGAAATCCATATCTCACTCAAACGGACTCCAAATTGAGTTCCACAAAGTGGGTTAGAGTCTGTGAGACATCCTCTACGCAGATGTCATGCCAGATTATTTTTATCATGCAACCTATTTTTGTCACTTTCTCACACCCTCATATCCATCATTCTCCCGCCTTGCGAGAATGAAAATATCACAAGTCCGCATTGTCCCTTCAGCTGCTGAAAGCAGTGCGCTGCCAGTGGCTTGGCCAAGAAGTCCTCCAACATCATGCTTGAAGGTCAGAACTTGATCCGCACCACCTGGTTTGCCACGATTTTGCAGATGAAGTGATATCGTAGGTGAATGTGCTTGGTGAGGGTATTGAATTTTGCGTACTTGGTTATAGCAATGGCGCTCATGTTGTCACAGTAGATTGTAGTTGCTGTGTTCTCCTGCTGTCCAAGGCTTGCCAGTAGCTCACGCAGCCACATGACTTCCTTTCCTGCTTCACTCACGGCGATGTACTTTGCTTTGTTGGAGGAGAAGGCAACGCACTCTTGCTTCTTGCTCCTCCAACTGAGTGCACCTCCCCCGATCACAAACACAAAACCACTGGTCAACCTCCTTGTGTCCAGGTCACCTCCCTAGTGTGCATCGCTATAGCTGATGAGGATGGGGCTATTGTTGCCATTAAAGGTGAGGCAAAGGCTGCTGTTGCTGTCGAGTTAGCGCAACACACGCCTGACCGCCTCCCAATGCAGCACACCCGGATTCATGCAAAACTTACTCGGCACTCCCAATGCTTGGCTGATGTCGAGGCGCGTGACAACAGCTACGCACGTGAGGCTCCCAACTGCTGCATGGTACAGCACTTCTTCCATGCGGCTGCTCTCTTGCATGCCGCGGGGAGTCTGCGTCATGCTCAGCTTTGCTCCCACTTCCAGCGGTGTTCTGGCTGCTCATCTATCTTGTGATACCATGCTCACGTTGCTTGCTTCAGGCCATAAAGGGCCTTCACAAGCTTGCATACCAAATCCTCCTTCCCTTCCACAACATGCCCCCTCGGGTGCTCCATGTACATATCCTCCTTGAGGTCATAACTCAGAAATACACACGTCACATCCATTTGGTGCATCTCCCAGTCCATGGCAACAGCAAGAGCAAAGATCGCTCGGATGGATGGGAACTTTGCAACAGGTGCAAATGTCTCATTGTAATCCACACCCTGAGTCTGTGCATACTCCTTTGCAAACAACCGTGCTTTGTACTTGAGCACCTTACCATCCACACAACGCTTGTGCCTGAAGATCCACCGGCATCTGATCACCCGGCTGCCACATGGAGCTTCCTCAAGAGTCGAGGTGCCGTTCTTCATGAGCGCACCATACTCCTTGTCTTCAGCGGCACACCAATCTGCCATCTCGGCACCGCGCATGGCGTCAACAAATGTGGCTGTGTCATTGGTGACTGTGAGGAATTGAAGCTTGAGGTCAGACGACTTCGTTGTTGGTGGAACAGTGCACAGGTTCACGAGCTCCTCGAGCAGCCTGTGTTTGCTTGCAAGGCGCTTGGATCGCCTCATCGGCTCCCTAGGACCATCTGCACTATGGTTGTGGCGTGCAGACCTCCGTGGCAGCTGCCGCGCGTCCTCGTCAGATTGGGTTGCTGGCTCCTTCTCCTTCTCAGATTCCTCATCGGCTCCCTAGGACCATCTACACTATGGTTGTGGCGTGCAGACCTCCGTGGCAGCTCCCTCCACCTCCTTGTCATTGCTGCTATCACCGCCATCTTCCACACCGCCCTCTTTTGCTACCAATTCTTCTCTCACTTTAGGTACAAGAGCGCAACTGCAGTCATAGGGCTCCAACTCCAGTCCTTCACGTCCTCTTGAAAGACAACGTCAAAGCTGCGGATGATCTTGCGAGCAGCAAGGTTGTAGAGGCGGCATCCCATAGCGTCGTAGCCAAGGAAGGTTGCTTTCACCAATTACGCATCCAGCTTGTTGCGGTTTCCGGCAGGCACTTGCACAAATAAGCCACACCAAAAGACTTTCAAGTGCGTCACTATTGGTTTACGCCCCGTCCACGCCTCCACTGGTGTCATCAAGGGCATGGCGCATGTAGGACTCTGGTTTTTTGGTACACGGCGGTGTTGACCACTTTCACCCAAAAGGTTGGCGGGAGCTCCGCGTCTTGGAGCATGCTTTGAACACGCTCCATGAGCATGCGGTTTGTGCATTCAGCCACGCCGTTCAGCTGCAGTGTTCCAGGTGGGGTGACCTCGAGCCTGATCCCACGACACATGAGGAAGTTGCGGGAGTCGTTGGAGAGGTACTCTCCTCCACCGTTGGTGCGAAGCACCTGTAATCGCCTGCGACTCTCATTATGTGCAGCAGTAATCCACACCTTGAAAGCATCAAAGCACTTATCCTTTTCATCCAGGAAGGACACCCACATCTTACTCAACATTTAATCAATGAATGTGACAAAGTACAACTTGCCGGACAAGGATTGAGATGGCATGAGACTGCAGAAATCAGAGTGAATGAGTGAAAGAAGGTCAACCGCCCCCTTCCCTTCCCCCGTGAAAGGAGAGCAGGTTCGCTTCCCTTCAATGCACCTCTCACAAGCCGATGCACTTGGCTGCTTCACCCCCTTGGCCTCTAGGTCGCAGACCATCTGCTGCATGGAGATGATGGCGGCAAAGCAAAGGTGACCAAGCCGGCGGTGCCATAGGCCAATGTTGTGTTTTCCCTTTCTCGCCGCCAACACTCAGTTAGATTCCTTCTCCAATGCCTCATAGAGACAATAGAGTCCGTCCTCCTTGTCCGCTTTTGCAAGCACACAGCCTGCACGGGCAGAGACGGTGCAGCCACCATTCTCAAAGCGAACCTGCATGCCTTCGGAGATGAGAGATGAGACAAAGAGGAGGTTAGGTGCCAGCCCCGGAACATGGAGCACCACCTTCACACGACATTCCACGTGCTTACCCTCAACGGAAACACAAAACACAATCTCAACCTTCCCAACCGCCATTTGGACATGGTAGTCCCCCATGTTCACCCGACAAGGCTCAATGACGGTGTAGACAAAGAACCACTCTCGGCGACACGTCATGTGCCGAGTGGCTCCCAAGTCGATGATCTAAAACAGAGCGGTGTTCTCGGAGATGTGCAGGGCCCAGATGGTTGTCATGAATCCACTCTCCCAATCTGCGGAGTTTGCGAAAGGGTCGGACTGTTTTCCCGCTTCCACTCCAGCCGCAAGATCTGCCTTCTTCTTCCGGCATTTGTGCTCCAAAAGGTCCGGCTTCTTCCAGTAGTAGCAGTTCCCTTTCTTCTTTCCTCCTCTGCTGTTGCCCTTGGGTGGTGCAGCACTGCCCCCATGACCAGAGTTGATGATGAGAGCGATGTCTAGTCCGCATCTGCCCTCCTCTCCTTTGTGCTGATCCTCCTCAAACATAAGGCTCTCCTCCACATTGTTGAGGGAGAACTTGTCAACGCGCTGGTCCAAGGCAAAAATGAGAGGAGTGCAGCTGCTAGGAAGGCCAGAGAGGATGGTTAGCATGAGCACACACTCCTTGACAGGGTCCTCAATTGTAGCAAGCTGGTCAGAGAGAGACTTTACCATGTTGATGTCGTCAATCATTCATCCGGACTCATCCATCTTCACAGTATGAAAGTGAAGATGCAGCTGTATGTTCATGAGGATGGACTTGGAAGCATAAATGGACTCAAGATTTTTCCAAACCTCCTTTGGTGTGAGGATGCCATGGACAAGGAGTTCTTGCCGTTCGGCAAGGTGGAGGTAGATGGTGGCTAGAGCACGATCATGCTTCTCGCGGTAGGTACGGGCCTCACCAGGAGAGAGGGATCCTTCTTCTGGTTTGTTCTCCTTCTCATCCTCCTGGCTCCAGAGACCCTCCTCCATCAGCACCATCTTCATGTTGTTGCTCCAGTTGAAGAAGTTCTTGGCGTTAAACTTGGCGATGTTGATGCCGGCCACCATAGAAGCAGATGTCGCCATGGTAGTGCAATGTTCAGCCCCCAAACGTCTCTCTCACACAATAGGGTGCAAGGAATGCCTCAAAGATGAGGCAAAGTCTTGTTCTAGTTGTGATACCACTGCAAGAAACTGGGGCAGCCCTCAGGTAGGTGATCAAGCTCACTAAGAGCCGCCTAGGCATAACAAAGTGTTTGTGAGAGGGAGTTACAGGTTGCACAGATGGAAAATACGGTAGCAAATGTAGGTCTGCAAAGAATGCGAATGTCTAAATCAACTCATGAGTGAGAAAGAAAAGTGTCAAAACTTGCTAACAAGCCCTTATATGCCTCATTTGGCCTGGGGAGTAGTGAGATACACTGTGTCAAAGTCTACCCTCTAGCACACTCTCCTAGCCTAGCAGGATGAGCGGCAGTCACCTTGTCACAAATGAGAATTATGTCTCACATGAGTTGGACGACAAACAATTGTGGTCTGCACCTTCCTTGAAGTCTCTTGGAGGTCCTTCATCTGGATTTTCTCCTTGAAGGCCGCTCTCAACCGTCTTGGCCAATAATCTTGCCGCATTTTGAGCTTAAAGTTCTCAGGTCGTCACTTGAATCTGACCCATGATCTACAAACTTTGGAAATCCATATCTCACTCAAACGGACTCCAAATTGAGTTCCATAAAGTGCGTCAGAACCTATGAGACAACCTCTACACAGATGTTATGTTAGATGAGTTTTATCAAGTAACCTATTTTTGTCACTTTCTGGCACCCTCCATATCCATCATAGAGGAAGCAAGGTGTTTTACTAGACGATGGCGCGAGCCATAGCTTCTTCAACGAGAGGTTGGTAACAAAGTTGGAGCTTGTATGACAGCCAAGAATGCTGGCCAAGGTGTGGCAGGTGTTTCAAGTGGTGGAGTGCGGTAGGCCTCTCGTCAAACACAAGGTGCACATGGGTGACTTGGTGTGTGACATGGAGTTCCACAATTTCCCTATGGATGATTACGACTGCTTGATTTGCGAGACTGGTTTCACACCTAGAAACTGAAAGTGGATTAGAGGTACAACCGGGTGGTCGTGAAGACAGGTAGGGAAAATCTCACATTGATGTTATGGAGGGTTGAGGTGAAGGAGCCGGATGTGGTGGAATTGGGGAAGCAACTGCGCGTCATCAACTTGCAGCAGTTGAAGCAGTGCAAGCACAAGGGTGGTTAGGTCTACCTGGCTAGTGTGGGACCACAACAAGCAACAGAACAACAGATTGAAATGGTTGAAGCAACGGAAGGGCAGCCAGTGCAAGCGAGAAATCTCTTGCGTTACCTCTCGGTATTGGGGAGTTGTTCAAGGAGTACGAGTATGTTTTTCCCAAGGAATTGCCGCATGGGCTACCACCGCGGTGCAACATTTAGCACAATGTTGAGATGGTGCACAGTTTGTTACCAACAGTGTGGTCTTACAATCTCATGAGCAATGTTGAGCTTACAGAGCTCAAGATGAATTTGGGGGAGTTGGTGGACCAAGGCTTCATCCAACCATCGGTGTCCCCATACGCGGCGTCGGTGCTATTCATTGAGAAGAAGTCATGGGAGTTGCGGATGTGCGTGGACTAGCAAGCACTCAACAACATCACAGTGAAGAACTTGTGCCCATTCCCATGGGCCAAGGATTTGTGCGACCAGCTGCCAGGCGCATGTGTCTTCAGCAAGCTGGACTTGATTTTGGGGTATCACCATATATGCATTGCTGAAGAGGATGTGGAAAAGTCCACATTTTGGACAGGCTGTGCACATTTCAAATATCTCATGATGCCTTTCGGGCTAAAAAAATTTCTTGCCACTTTCATGGCATTGATGAACCGGGTGTTCAACCTCTATTTGGACTAGTTTGTGACCGTCTTCCTTGGAGACATCCTTGTGTACTTGTGTAAAATGTATGAGCACTCGAAAGCACCTGTGGACGGTGATGGAAGTTCTACAAAAGGAGCGACTGTTTGCCCAAGTGAGCAAGTGTGAAATTGTCAAGAACAAGGTAGAGTTCCTCGGGTACATTGTCACTAGGAGGGGGATCCGCATGGACCCTTAAAATATGGAAGCAGTGTGTAAGTGGCCACAGCCGGCGTGCATCCGTAACGTCCAGTTTTGTTTGGGCTTTACAAAATTCTACCGGAGCTTTATCCAAGGGCATGCAAGAACGAGAGCATTCTTGAGAGGCTTGCTCAAGGAAGGTTACCAATGGGAGTGGGATGCGAAGGAAGGGCAAGCGCCTTGGTACAAACGTTGTCGAGAGAGTCGCACGATGGGAACCTTGGTCACTTGCAGCGGTGTTTCTGCTAGGAATAGGTTGTGCGGCATCTCAAGGCTTGTCCGGACAAGCCACACATCTGAAGGGGTCGAGGGTTGAGAGGTTTATCCCATGTGCTCGGCGTGTAACCGTCACGCCGGATGCCCCTTGGTTCACAAGTGTGCTCTTAGTGTACTTCTATATGGCGAGTGTGTGCACTTGCCAAACACACTTGCCCCACGAACTGAGGTCTTTCTTGAAATGGGGAAGCTTTTGCCATGTAGGACAAAAAACAAAATTTGATGGTTCACATCAGATAATTCAGTGCACTAAGTGTACTTTAGGTATGCTTCTGTATGGTGACTGAGTGCACTCGCCACTGACACTAGACCCACACACTGAGGCCCTTCTTAAGAAGAGAAACTTTGGACCATATGCGAAAAAGTACACTCTTCCCACACACAACTAAAGGAATGTAGGGATGGGTGTATAGAACTCCTCTTAGAGATAGTGTACTCAAGGCACACACAAAAGGACTGGTGTTTGAAATGGCCTTAATTGACCATACCTCACACAAGCATGGTTATGTGATAGAATAACGATGTCAATTTGCCCAAACCAATGATATTCGTTTTGGATGACAAATCATGGCTAAACTTATAGTGATATGGTCTACCCATGAGCACACTCTGGTGTTCCAATGGCTGTTTACAACCTACACTGACTAGAAGCACGAGCAGCAAATTTCCAAGGCCGGCGACTCTCATGTAGCCTGGCGCGTTCAAGGTACCTGGTGTTCTGCTAGGAACTCAGGACCCGGCCATGATGGCTCAGGGATGTGCTCCTCCGGAAGTGGCCTTCCCATGCAGGGAAATTTCCTCACACTCGTGCATGCACAAACTCACATACACACACACACGCACACATGCCTATCTATCTTTCCTATTGTAACTTGTTATGAGACAAGATGTAGGTCCTGCTCAACAGTTTATATGACTAAGGGGCAGCAATCTCTCAATCTCGCCGTCGATGGTAGGGTTCACAACTAAAGTCAGATGACAAACGCTTGCAAGGAAATCAGTTGTCAACAATGCTCGGGACATCAGGCTTCTAGCGTGCGGGCAACTCGCAGTGCTCTTGGACTAGTTTGGTTGGCTCATCGTCAAGTCACTCATTGTGGCAAAAATGGTAAACAGTTCCTCCTCCTCCCTCCATTTCAAACTTCCTTACTACCTCGTGCCTCACTCTCATCAGGCCCCTTGGCTTGCGTGCCCCGACGCGGCTCGCACATCGAAACGTACCAGGGAAAGTGCTTGTTTTCCATAGGTTTGGTGCAACTGCGTTGCCATCAAGGGAGCCTTGGTACCCCTCCCTTACTTCCTATACACATATGACCGGGCCTCAATATCCACCCATGATTCTTCCCTTGCCCCTTGCCACTCCCGGACTTGAGCTACATCCCTCCATGTTTTCTTGCCTTGGTCAACCGCCGGTGGATTATCCATTGATCCTTGTCAACCAAAATCGTGACCCCGAGCCTCCTCCCTTTCCCTCCTCCAGTGGATGAATAAAACATCACTAACACTGTTATACACTACTCGCTCGAAACAACCTGGATGTCCCCATCCATTTGTGCCTCCTTCCCGTTTCGCTCATCCTCCTCTCTAGTGAATCATCCATTGTCATTCCTAGCGTTTTTTTCCATCTCCTCCCCAAGCGGACAGCTCCTCCTTGTGTCTTCCTTCTCTGGCAAGGGGCACCCTTCCTCTGCCCATCTCGTCCTTTCCAGGGCATCCAATTCCTTATGAGGTCCCTTTCGCCACATGCCATCATTCCGTGCCTTCAGGCTCTGGCGCGGTGTTGCTTTGCATCTTTCTTCCGCTGTTCCTCCCCTATGTCGTTCCTACATCTGCGGTGCCACCTCCCTTAGTTTTGTCTGCACTCTCCTCTTGGCTTCATCCCTCTTCCCACAGCGGAGGCAAAAGGGTCCCTTTAGCCTTGTAGGAGGATTGTTATAGAAACGTGCACACTCGAGATGCACCCTCCTATGGAAACTGATGCAAATCCACTTGCAGATGCGGACTCGGTGCCTGTAGGTGGCACATGGCTCGAGTCGCAAATTTGCACAATGGAGGCATTGGTACAGGTCAATTCGCCCTCCATGCCTCAGCTTCTTCTCCCTCATATTCTTCACACAATCACTTTGCGTGAAGTACCCGCACTTCTTCCACCTGGGCGTCAATCCCTTGAGAAGTTCCAAGCAACTAGAGCAGTCTCCTTTCACCGTGGTGGTGTGCAGCCGCATCCAACAGCTTGTGCACTATTCCAACCCCTCAATGTTCATTTTAGTGCAGGCTTTACAAGCCGCACGCTTGTAGGTTTCACATTTGACGATTGGGCTAGCAAGCCCCTTCTTGCAAACCTAGTACAAGAGGCTAGCAGGGGCGTTGTTCTCCTACCCAAGAATCACTCCCACTTGCACAAAAACTCCCTAAGTGAACTCTAGGTAGGGAATGCAGTCCCATCCCACTCCCTTTTCCATTACACCACACTCTTGGTGCATGTGCCATTTGAAACACACACACACACACACACACACTGTTGGTCAAGAGGAAGTACTCTCTTTTCACACCACGGGTAATTGACCACTAGGGGTGTCCTACCCACTACTTGCTCTCCGCTTGCTCCCTTTCTTCCTATGCCTCCCTCTCCTGCTGCACCACTTCCCATCCATCTGCCACCTTCAGCTCCTACTCTTGCCGTCGCTTCATGCATTCCTTTTGTTGCACTAGATAGCACTCCCCGTACCACTCCTTGTGTTGGCAAAGGACGATGCCCACCCATCACCATTTCTTACGTCCTTTGTCGAGCGACGAGGGCCACTTTTTGGTCCTTCTGCATTTTCAGTGCATCAGCGACCGGAGTGTTGGATTGTTGTTAATGATGTTTCGTCCATCCACCGGAGGGGAAGGAGAAAGTGGACACCAGGATCAGGATTTGGGGAAGGAGTCAATGGATGATCCGACGATTATCGAGCGAGGAGTAAATTTTCGAGAAGAGGAGTTTGACTCTGGGAAGCGACGAAGCGCGGAGAAAGTGTTGCGGCGGACGCAGTGGCCCGGCCAGACTTACCGGGAGGAAAGGAAAGCGGCCCAAAGCTGGTTTGATGGCAGTGCAGTTGCGCCCGAACCATGAAAGGAGGAGCAGTGCTCGAGGCACCTTATCCAGAGGCGCTTTGATGTTCGAGCCGCGAGAAGGGGGTGAGCTAGCGAGATGAGAATGGTGGAAGGACGGTGCGAGGAGAGGAAAAGAGGGAAAGAATAAGAGGAAAGCAGCTGCTATCTGTCGAACCCACTGCTGAATGACTGCTAACGCCGAGTTGCTGAGACGCTCAAAACCCGACACCAAGACTACGCTCGAGCTGATCGCGGGCGGAGTGAGAATTCCTAGAGTCAAAGAGACTCATCCCGCCTTGTCTCACGACGAGATGCTCACCACTCGCAGCATCTCTTTGCTGACTGCCCATCTGATAAGGATAGTGGGAAGATGAGGTCAGCGGCTGTCAACAAGACTGAGAGATTGCTGCCCCTTAGTCAAACCAGACTGTCGAGCGGTACCTGCGTCCCGTCTTGCGACAAGTTAGAGTAGGAAGTTAGGCTGGGTTAGGCATGTGGGAATTGTGTGCGTGTGTGTGTGTGTGTATATGTGTGTGTGTGTGTGTGTGCGTGTGTGCACCGCCATCCCCGGATGGGAAGGCGGTTTCCTCAAGAACACTTCACGGAACAATCATGGCTTGGACCTGAGTTTCCGCGGGAACTCCAGCCGCCCAGCTCAAGCACAACCGCTCGAGATTTGCCGGTAACGTTCTACGCCATCTATAGTTGCTGCAATGTACCCCATTGGCTCGGCGCGCAAACAG
>SZWC01002134.1:127270-157259 GCA_023375785.1 Penium margaritaceum | reverse complement strand
TTCCTCAAGAACACTTCACGGAACAATCATGGCTTGGACCTGAGTTTCCGCGGGAACTCCAGCCGCCCAGCTCAAGCACAACCGCTCGAGATTTGCCGGTAACGTTCTACGCCATCTATAGTTGCTGCAATGTACCCCATTGGCTCGGCGCGCAAACAGTCCTGGGAGTGATGCAATGGTTGCATCATCCTACTGGAGGGGCCGTGGAGTAGTTCTGGCAACCATGGCTGTGGAGACTTCCCCGTGACAACGAGCCCTGTCTAGTGGAGAGTTGGCAGGAGGTTGCACGTGACGTCGGACGGCGTGCTGCTAAAGTAGCTGAAGAACAGGCGGAGTCGTTCCGAGCCTATCAGCGGTATTGACAAGAACTCTTCCGCCTACAGGGGAAAGACCTGGCGCAGGCCGATTCCCATGCAGGTCAACGTGTTGACACTCCATTGGAGCTGCTTTGTGCTGCTCCATGGGCGAGTGACCAGGGCGGCGCGAACCGTAGGGTGCTCGAGCAAGGGCCAGCTCCGACCAATGATCCGGTGGTGTAGGAAGCCTACGGTTTGCGTATGCTGTTCGGTGACATGGAGGATAGAGACTTCATGTGTAGAGAAGAAATACAGATCGTGTGAATGTTTCCTAGATTGAATGCAAATACGTTGATTGCCTAATTTGCCATGTTTGTGCTGTTGGAACAGATTCTTATGGCAGATGCCGTGTTGTCCGGTGCATGATTGACTGTCATAGATCAGGCATTAAACAAACATAATACCTAGAAGAATCATGTTGATCATCTCGAAGCTAGTCATAGTTGGGGCGGAAGAAGTGTGGGTTAATTCGGAAAAGGAACACGTGTGATATATCCCCTGCATTGATTTGGTGAATGACCCGTCGAGTAACTAAGTGGAGAGAAGGGATCTTCCGGTCGATGAGAATGTGCTCGGAACAAGCGGAACAAAAGAGTGACACAGGACGAGAATGGGAGCGGAGATTCAAGGATAGTGCAGTAGAAACCGCGACCGAGAGTGGATCCCTGCCTGCTATCAGACCTGATTCTGGCCGATGGCGAAAAAGGGTGTAACAGTGTTAATGGTAAGGTGAGCGTGGACTCACTTGTCCTTTGTGACAAGTGTGGCAGGTACCTTCAGATCAGTCTACAATCTGCAGTGCGGTTCTCCAAGGTGGGAGTCGTTGGGTCTCTGACTGGAGGGAAGGTAGCACGGCGATTCGTTATCCGAACCCCAACGATTCCCCTCACCGCAGTGGTGCCCTCCTGCTAACCTACGGGGCGCAAGGATAGCGCGACCGTGCCGGCGAATCATTTGGCAACACCCTTGTTGGCTCCAGGACGCGTCCTACAGAACTCTACGCCTCCAAGAAAGATGAGATAAGGCAAGCCGGCACTGCGTGTTGGTACGAGAGAAGCCCAGAATATCCTCCAGGGCTAGACCCCAAGTTTGAGTGGGATTTGGTGGATGACCGGTCCCCGCAATTGTACAATGAAGAGGACAAGATGGACCCCAAAAAAGAAGAAGAATTTCACCTGCGACGTCTTGAGGAACTCCGTGAATGGAAGACTATCTGACAAGCACGGTTGGCCAATTCAACACAGGAAGATCCAGAGGATGACAACACGCACCACCACGACGGGCAGCGTGAATCTATGCAAGTGGAAGACTACGTCTCCGATGAAGAGCAGGAGCTTGCAGTAGACGATGGGCCTGTGCTGCTCCATGAAGTCACGACGCCAGACGGAAGAACCGTTTACGAAGTAGTGGACATGACACCTGTACAGGACGTACCACGGTGCCTCGAATTCTCTACCCCAAGGGTGTCCTTACCCGCACCCTCTGTTACCCATGACAGGGAATGTGCAGACCTGGACGATGTCTAGGATGACCAGGCAGAGGAAGAAGAAGCATCGCTGGATCACCCTTCGGTGCAGGCCTTACACGCCTTGCATTAGCATGTCGCCTTCCTTCCTTGGACATTCCCATCTTACTCAATAGTTCACCCTCATCGGCCGGCTCGGATAGCGGTGTATTGCCACCACGTACGGAGAAGAACCTGGAGGTCGTGGAACAACGGACAAGGGAAAACCGACGGGAAGGCCCATCCATCATGACCTCACGTCGCCCAGATGGTCGGCAACAACCCCAACACCAGCAGCAAACGAACAATACATCCTCCGTTTTGGGAGCATCGCAATGCCGAGAAGTCCCAGCTCAAGGAGGAACTAATGCTTCATCTACGACCGGACCCGCCAGACAAGTACGGACCTGAGGAGAAGCGCACATCCCAACGGGAGCACTGTAAACCAAATATACCATACCACATGTCCATTCAAAGGTACAATTATCTCATCATCAAGCAAGCAAAGCGACAGCCACACCTATGGCAGGAAGACTCTGCCAGAGACCACAAGTGACTGGTGGTTTAACTGCACCTGGGCAAGGATCAGTGGCTCATGGAGGCAAGCAGTACACCGTGCGAGTACAAGCAAGTTCAGCAAGACAGCACGTGGGGAGTTCTGGACTGGGAGGAACCAATGCAAGACGTGTTCGACCAAGGGGAGGGGGAATTGCTTCATCGGCTAGTACTACGGCAGTTAGCCTGGCGCAAGCGCATCGACCCCACCTGGGGGCCCCGCCACGGGCACAGGTGAAGGTGGTGCCTCCGTAGGAACTGACTTTGAATCCAGCGGCAAAGGCTTCTTACACTCTCCCAAAGCTCGACGTCTTCAAGGGTGAACCAGAGGAGGACCTAGCTATATGGCTGTCCAAGTTGTGCACCTGTCTTGACTATGGGCTGTTATCTCCTGACTACATTGTCCCAGCGGTACACCGTAGAGCATAACTTGATCAAAGTCTGCAAAGGAAAGCTTTGGTGAGCGTTCCACGCGTCGACATGACCCGGAGCCTGACATGCCTCTTGCCCTCCGACGTCCAAAGCGGCACGCTCAGCCCGCCCGATCGCCTCGGATTGCTCGGGCGGTGTGTCGCGGTTCTCGACGGCAGCCCTGAAGTTCTCGCTCCCACAGTTCACACCGCTTACGCCTCCAACAGTCAACAGCAGAGACAGCCACAGCTCTCAACCCTCTGAATAACGACACTAATCATACAACCACTGCTGGAGAACAGTGACAGAACGATACCACTAGCCCCACGCCAGATATGGCTTAGACCGGCTGGGCACAGTACAAGTACGGACTCGCTGACCGCGCAGTGGACTCTGCTGCAATGTCTGGGTTGGAAGCCAGCGCACTAGCAGCGTTTTTCACCATGGCAAAGGCAGACTACATGCTCCACACCCTACGCATGGATGGTCCATGGCCAGCGCCACCACCTTAGCGAGACATGCCTGACCCTCACAGCAACGAGGTGCTGTGGCAGACGTTTTCCTCCAGTAGAACCCGGAACCGAGCTTGGGCAGGAAGAGTGGAAATACTTTGGGAGCAACACCAAGCGTTGGTAACAATGTATGAGAAACATGTGCGCAGTTCTGCCAGCAACCTGGCCAACGTGCGGAACGCTCTTGCTACATGCAAATCCGCCTGCACGGACTGACAAGAGCACCTTCAAAACCAAGAGGCCCGAGCAGTAGCCATCCAAACGAAACTTGAGGAAGTGCGGCGCCTGCAAGATGTATGGAACGAGGCCGCAAACAGGGGTGATGAACCATCCGTAGTGGAAGGACAGCGCATCATGGACCAGCGGGCACAACTGGGCCGAACTCTCCGGGGGACACGTGCAGAGACAGCCAGCTTGACCCTAAGAATTGCAATAGCTCGACACGCAGTTGTCAGACCTACAGCAGCTGCGCACCGAGTGTGAGGCGGAGTCGACAGCCGATTGTGCTCGGGTGAGATATATGCTGCTATAGCAAGAAAGCTTCCTGGCTCTCTGTGAGGATGTCGCTCAACAGTACCGTATGTTCTGCACGTTGGTTGATCGTGCAAAGCAGCTCATCAAGGAGCGTGAGCACAACCTATAGCAACAATTGATGCACGACGTGGCCTAGGCGTTCCTCAGTAACGCCGTACAGAGGCTGCACAATGAGTGGGAGGAGTATTTGGAAGAATTATGACACTTGTATGCATTGGATTTTTCCATTGCTGCCGGACCAGCGGCCTTCTGCTATTTCCTACATTGGACCATGACCCCTACCCATCTAGAACGGACCCGGCCCAACCTCCTTCCATTCTTGGCACGGAGTTTCCACTTGCACCATGAAGAAATCCTCCGCTTCCTCTACCCCCTCGACTTCTCTCTTCATCGGGTACACGGGCCTTTCGCTGCTTTCTCAATTGGGCCCTATAACATTGCCAGCAAGGCTCTCTCACCGCAAACCTGCATCCCTTCGTTCAACGCGGGTTTGTGCTGCGAGCAACATACACACATGTGGAGGCCAACACCCTGGACCATGCAGGCCTTATAGCCATTTTTCTAGTACGCACTACTCATCCTCGCGTAGGGATGGCCCTTTGGGTGCTCGTGCGCTGGCTCCACCATCAACGGCTTGGCTCACCTCCCCCGGCGTCGGAACTCGGTACCAATGATGAAGATTCTTCCTGCAACCGTGAGGAGCTTCCCTTGGTTGACCGACCATGGTTGGTCGTGGCTCCACCTCCGGTGCTTGCCCTTCGTCCCTCCACGACCCCTCAGGACAGGCACCCCACAGATCCTACGCACTCTTGGCTCGCCACCCCAGGAGTTGCCAAGGCCACGAGCCCCACAACTGCATTAACTCCGGCGGATAATTTGCTCGTCTCTCCCTTTTCCTTCCTGCCTTCCCCCCCTTCCCTCCGGAATGAAACTTGAATCGCGCTCCCTGTCTTTGGTTCCCTTCCCCACTCAGCCTCTCATCCTCCCTCACCTCTTGCTCCGTTGACGTGAGCACTCCCGACAGGTGCAATGCCGATGGATCCTCCGCCGTCTTGAGGTAACCTATGTGTGGCACAAAGGCCGCCACACTTCCAACATCATGGTCCGCGGTGAACGCCTGGAGAAACTCCCGTTCCGTTGGCAGAATCTCGCGATTCGGCAACACCCGCCCCGCATCGCTTCTGATGATGACGTGGAGGAGGTGGCCGCCACAATTGCCAACAGGCCTCAATCGCCTCCCCGTCCTTAACGCTCTCTCCCCCTGCTCACTATTAAGCCTACACCTCTGATGCCCATCCTGCATGAGAATTTGGCCGGGGGAACCCTGCTTGGTTCGGTAGTTATTCGGATGCCTGCCTCGGCACAGCAAAAAGAGGGATTGAACGAGCAGGGAGCTGGGACAAATACGACATTATGACGCTGGGAGCAGCGAGAAGAGGTAGCAGAAGCGGACGGGGAGCACGCCATGTCGGACACAAATAAGAAACAACGTTGGACCCAAAAGGACAAGCTCCCTACTCAGCGACCCAAAATGACTGAGGAGGGACCGCCAGGAACCATACTAGAGGTTCGGGAATGGCTGCCTCCTCAGGAAGGCACAGCAAAACAGGCACGACACAAGGGTCATGGAGCAGCATATGGCACGATAGTTACAGCCACATAGCAGAAGCCGGCCCAGCCGCACCACGGCGCAACGGTTTCACGTTTGATGGATTACCAACCCGCGCCAACGCCTGCAGATGCTGAATACAACTTGGGCTTGTTGCTGTTGGCTACAATGACACCAAGCGCATGCCCCAGGAGATCCCGGTAGTGGAAACAAGAGGTGCTGCCCCATGTAGCAGCTACACCCGGCCTGGCGCCCGAGGCGCCAAGACCACCAGTATTGGTAGCAGCAGAGCAGCGGGAACAGGAGGAGCTGCCTCCTACAATAGCTCCACTTGGCGCGACGCCTGAGGCGATAGCACCACCAGGAGCGGCAGAAGCAGAGTAGCGGGAACAGGAGGAGTTGCCTCTTGCAGCTGCTGCACTTGGCGCGACGCCTGAGGTGCCAGCACCACCAGCAGCTGCAGTAGCGGAAGAACAAGAACAGGAGGAGTTGCCTCCTACAGCAGCTGCTCCTGGCCCTGCGCTCAAGGCACAGGCACAAGCAGTACCAGTTGTGGAGTAGAGGGAACACGAGGAGCTACCTCTTGCAGCAGCTCCACCTCACGCGGCGCCCAAGGCGCCACACCACCACTAGCAGCAGTAGTAAAGCAACGGGAATAGGAGGAGCTGCCTCCTGCAGCAGCTGCACTTGGCGCGGCGCTTGAGGCGCAAGCACCACCAGCAGTGGCAGCAAAGGGATCCAGAGGAGCTGCCTCCTACAGTAGTTGTACCAGGCGCGGTGCTAGAGGCGCAAGCACCACCAGCAGCGGCAGTAGCGAAGCAGCGAGAACAAGAGGAACTGCCTCTTGTGGCAGCTGCACCTAGCGCTGTGCCCAAGGCGCAGGCACCTACAGTAGTAGCAACGAAGCAGCACGGAAAGGAGGTGATATCCTCTCTAGCACCTGCTTTCGGCACGGTTCCCGAGGCGCCATAGCCACCGGTAGCGGCAGTAGAGGAGCAGCGGAAATAGGAGGTGTTTTCCCATGCGGCAATTGCATCCAGCGCGGCACCCGAGGCGCCAGAACCACCAGCAGCTGTAGTAGCGAAGCAGCAGGAATAGGAGGAGCTACCTCTTGCGGCAGCTGCACCTGGCGCGGCCCCCAAGGCGCAGGCACCTGTAGCAGCAGCAACAAAGTAGTATAGAAAGGAGGTGCTGTCCTCTTCAGCAGCTACTTCCGGTGTAGTGCCTGAGGTGCCAGCGCCACCAGCAATGGCAACAGCAAAGTAGCGGAAACATGAGGTGTTGTCCTCTGCAGTAGCTGCATCTTGCGCGGCGTGAGAGGCGCAAGCACCACGAGCAGCGGCAGCAATGGAGTAGCGCAAAGAGGAGGAGCTGTCCTCTGTAGTAGCGGCACCCAATGTGGCGCCCGAGGCACAGGCATCAGCAATAGCAGCAGCAAAGCAGCAAGGACATGAGGTGTTGTCCTCTGCAACAGCGGCACCTGGCATGGTGCCAAAGGCGCCAGCAGAATCATCATCAGCAGTAGAACAACAGAATCAGGAGGTAAATTCTGGCGGGATATCAGGCGCGGTGCCCAAGGCACTGGCATCATTTGGAGCGGTAGGAGGACGACAGAAGAAGAGAAGGAGGGCGTTCAAAGGAGTTGATCTTGGCCAGGAGAAGCAAGGGAAGAACGTGGCAAAGAAGCCAGGAGGAGAATCCCTCCCACCGCAAGAGGAGCGCCTGAGCTTGCTCAATACACCCCCCTCTAGATGGGAGCCGCTACCGCCTGATGGCAGATACCTATGGCCAACCAGCTCACGGCTGGAGGAATAGTGGAACCAAAGACAGTCGGGAGAAACACAAGAAGGAAAGGAGCAGCGCGATGAGGAGCTTGAGTTGAGCATCAAGGCAGAGGACGTGGATGAGGAAGAGGGAGAGGAGGAAGACCCCCGGCAGCGATGTGTGAGTTGCAAGGACCCGGTGATCTCTGGGAAAGGAGTGATGTATGAGGGATGCAAGGCCGGCTTACACTTGTAATGCTGCAACCTGGACCTGGAGATCCTGTACTATGTTAAGATGTGTGACGTCTGTGCAGCTAACCTGAAGGAAAACATGGGGATAGACAGTGAGGAGGTGTTGCAAAAGGAGGAGGAGGCAGAGAGATCCAGGTCGGGGAACAAGGCCGCACCAAGAAGATTCAGAGTGCCGCAAGACGAGCAAGAACTCTATGGTAACTGAGGAGAGCCGATGAGCGCCAGCACTCTGTCTCGCTGCTTCGTGTGCAGATACCCTATACATGCCACCTGCCGGGACCCAAAGGTGCGAGTGTGACGGAAGGTGATAGGGTGCAAGAAATGTGGACCCATCATGTTGGTGAGAGCTCACAAAGAAGACAAAAGAAAAGACAGGCCTGCACCGAAGCACTGGGTCGAGAGGTGTGAAGCCTGCCGGGAGCTGCATGACCCCACGGACTCCTCATGCTGCCACGAGTGCAAAGCACCCCTCCATTGCAACTGTGGCACAGAGATTCCAGGATTGCCACGGCACTGCAAGGGTTGCATCCGGAGGTTGGTCGAGCAAGAGTAGGAGATAGGCAAACAAGGCGGACACGCTGCTGGGTAAGCATCAAGCATCCCACAAGCAGAGGAGTGAGAGACATGCGAGAAGTGCGAGCGGCCGGTGAGAATGCAGAAGAAGTGCTGCTTCAATTGCAGGGTAGTCCTCAAGTACATTTGTGGGGAAGAGGAGTTGATGTAGTAGAAGGCAGCGCATCTTTGTCCAGCTTGTGCACCTGAACTGAAGGAGAAGGCCCACAAAGAGAGAGAGAGGCAAGAAAGGGGACGTAGAGGAGCAGCAGAAGCGGAGTGGTGCTTATATTGTACAGACTATGGAAACCACACTACCACCGAATGGTGTGAGGGATGTCACCAGCGGCTACACCAACCATGTGGGCAAGTGTTGCCTGGGGTGGGACACCATTGCGGCAAATGTGTGGCCAAGCTGCGGCTTCTCGAAGCTCAAGTACGGGAGAGGAAGCAGCAGTAGGAGAAGAAGCGACAAGGTGCGTAGGAAAGGGCAGAGCCATGCTCATACGCGAATTCCCATCCAGTGGAGCAGCTCTATCGCAACGCAGTGGCATTGCCGGGACCTGAGGGAGCTGCGGCCCGGAGGGCAGTGCTGGCCATGAGGGCGTTAGGGAAGAGGGATGTCCTTGAGGTCAAGAGAAAGGTTCTTGCCATGGTAAATGAGGCATTGAGTGCAACGCCTCAGTGGTGCCTCTTGAGAGATGAGCCGCCACCAGTGATCCCAAGGCCACTAGCCTCACGGAGATCGGACATGCAACCCCGTCCCCATCCACCTTTGGTAGATAATCGACCCACGCGGCGGCCGAATATGCCAAGCGCACCCGAAGCGTCCCATTGTTCTTGAGTACCCAGGTGTCGCCCCTCCACGTCTAGCCTCCGCTTCCCGTCCTCGTTGCATCTGTCCGGATGCAACGAGGACGCGAAGCGGAGGCTAGACGTGGAGCGGCGACACCTGGGTACTCAAGAACAATAGGACGGCCCAGTGCTCCAGCGGATGGTGCACCGATACGACGATGGGAAAAGCACACCGCCACGTGAGGGCACCAGAGGAGGAGAGGATTGGAGACAGGCCCACATCACCCTTCACCGACACAGGGAGCAGCATCGGAAGAGCTGCAAAGAGCGCCCACAGGAACGTGAAGGAAGCCGGGGGAGACAGGCGCAGGAGTTGGAGGAAGCCCATGGGACGGAGGTGCTAGGTCAATGGCAGAGCCATGGAGGGGCAAGGGGATGAAGAGGCCTGCGCCTGAGATAGGAGATGAACAAGGCAAGGGGAACGATAACACCATGGCGGAGAGAAGAGCTGGACGCAGCAGTTGGAGTGGGAATGTCACAGCGCAAGAGGGAGGTGCAAGAAGGGCAAACACAGGAGTGGAGTGAGATGAAGGGAGGGCCCCTTGAACAGTTAGCTGCCCATGGTGCAAGAAGAGGGTGCATTTGCCTGCCCAACGGTGTGGGCGCTGCAAACGCAACATGTACGAGGAGTGTGGAGCGATGGACGAGGAAAGGGGTTTGACCTGCGTACCCTGTCTGAAAGTCAAACAGGGGATTCCCATGGAAGCAAGGGTGATGCTTGGGCAAGAACACAATGCTGCGTCAGGCATTGTGTGCTGCGGCTGGAAGAGGCAGCTGGAAGCTCCACACGGAAAGTGCGACTACTGCAAGCGGGTGACCCATGCTGCTTGTATCTGTTGACATGGTGTGCCCCTTGCCATGAGTGCCGTTGATCGTACTCCCTGGTTCGACCACTGAGGAGTATTTGAACACCTGATCTGACTTTAGATTTGCATTTCTTGGATTTTTCCATGCAGGATCGAGCTTTGAATCGCTCAATTTGAGTGAGTATTCAGAAAGTTAGCCTAGCCCAAAAATCGGGTGTTGGGCGTATCTGGTACCCGCAATAGGTGGCGGGATAATCCACCGCCAGTGATCCTAGCTCGTCTCCAATGGGCTGCAAAGGTACATGGGCCATGAAGGAATGAATGTGAATGGTCCCCTGGACCAAGGTGAGCCCTTCTCCATTTTGGGATGACAGGAAAGGCGCTTCGACAGGCCACCCGTCACTCCCGTTCGTGCGCATGGTGGGCGGCTCAGCTCCACCAAGGGTTACTTCGACAGCCGTACCTGGGGCTCTACTGTGCCGATCCGGGCGTGCTTGGATGCGTTGGAAAGCTAAGATCACAGGCTATAAGAATCTGATGTAAAATCACTATGTTGAGTAACAGAGACATGTTTTGATCCAGATCTACTGAATGCGACGTGTTCTGCCCACTCACATCTGTGATCCTTGTGCTCCACACTCTGCACCATTGGTGTCCATTGGCTACCCAAACACTAGTAGCGTGCTTCAGCAAGAGCTAGGCATCCTTGAGGGTGCCTCCACACCCACTAGAGCCAACAGTATCAAGACAAATGAGGACAGGCTCGACAACTACAGCAGTTGCTGGGTGCGACCACATACGGGCACGGCGGAAGGGGATTGTCCTAACTGCTTGGAAGAGCGGAGAGGGGTGACACCATGGTGTGAGAAGTGCGGGCACTTCGCTCACAATGAGTGCGTGATGAAGGTGGGAGAGAGAAGACTGCGGCATGGGGGGCGCATCGCGCTATACCAGTGCCTTCAATGTGAAGCTCACACAGCAAACCCTGCGCCACATGTAGGAACCCGGTCCGCATCCAAAGGTGGCACTCCATCAGTTGCCACCGGCGGGTACACCTCTCATGCGCCTGCCGCTACAAAAATGCATGGACAGGGCTCCAAGGACCCCTCTGTGTACCATGCAAAGAGAGCGATGAAGTGAGGAGGAGGGTGCAGGCGGAACAGAAGGAGGTAGCGCGGCACTTGCAGGAGTAACAGGAAGGAGAGACAAGAGGAAGAGAGCGCAGGGTGACCCCACGGCAGAGACCCAAGGCACGGAACGAGGGAATACGACAAGAAGGGCTCCACCGGGAGTTGGACGGCATGGAGAGGACAAGATGGGTGGAAGATGAGTATTCACCACCTGAGGAAGGGGGTGAGGAGTTTGCGCGAGAAGCAGGAAAAGTTCGCTAGGAACGCGGCGGATAGTCCGACGAAAAAGAGAGAGCAGGATGCACGAAACAAGGGACGGGGACGGATGGACGGGGACGTCCAGCTCGTTTTGCGGGAGTAGGGTATAACAGCGTTAATGATGTTTCATCCATCCACTGGAGGGGGAGGAGAAAGTAACCCCCGCGATCAGGATTTGGGGAAGGAGTCGACGGATGATCGACAATTATGGAGGGAGTAGTAAAATTATGAGAAGAGGAGTTCGACTCGGGGAAGCGACGAAGCGCAGAGAAAGTGTTGCGGCAGACGCCGTGACCCGGCCAGACCTACCGGGAGGGAAGGAAAGCGGCCCAAAGCTGGTTTGATGGCAGCAAAGTCGCGTCCGAATCATGAAAGGAGGAGTGATGCTCGCGGCGCCTTATCCAGAGGCGCTTTGATGTGCGAGCCGTGAGAGGGGTGCCAGCTAGCGAGATGAGAATGGTGGAAGGACGGTGCAAGGAGAGGATAAGAGGGTAAGGATGAGAGGAAAGCAGCTGATTTCTGTCAATCATACCGCTGACCGAATGTTGATGCTATGTTGCTAAGACGCTCAAAACCTGACGCCAAGATTATGCTCGAGCTGATCGCGGACAACTGCCAGTCAACGATCGAGGGCGGAGTGAGAATTCCTGGAGTTAGAGAGACACATCCCGCCCTGTCTCGTGACAAGACGCTCGCCACTCGCAGCATCTCTTTGCTGACTCCCCATCCGATTAGGGTAAGGGAAGACAAGCTGAGGGGCTATCAACAAGACTGAGAGATTGCTGCCTCGTAGTCTAACCAGACCGTTGAGCGGGATGGGACCTGCGTCCCGTGTTGCGACAAGTTAGAGTAGGAATTTAGGCTGAGCTAGGTGTGTGGGAAGCGTGTGTGCGTGTGTGTGTGTACGTGTGTGCGCAGCCATCCCCAGATGGGAAGGCCGCTTCCTGAAGAACACGTCACGGAACCATCATGGCTCGAGCCTGAGTTTCCGTGGGAACTCCAGCCACCTTGCTCAAGCAAAGGCGCCCGAGATTTGCCTGTGACCTTCTACACCACCTGCAATTGCTGCAATGTGCCCCATCGGCTTGACGCACGAACGGTCCTGGGAGTGATGCAATGGTCACATCATCCTCCTAGAGGGGCCGTGGAGCAGTTCTGGCTACCATGGTTGCGGAGACTTCCCCGTGACGACGAGTCCCGTCCCGTGGAGAGTTGGCAGGAGGTTGCGCGTGACGTCGGACGGCGTGCCGCAGAAGCAGATGAAGAACGGGCCGAGGCATTCCGAGCCTATGAGCGGTATCGACAAGAACTCTTTTGCATACAGGGGGAGGACCTGGCGTAGGCCGATTCTCGTGCAGTTCGACGTGTTGACGGTCCATTGGAGTTGCGTCGTGCCACTCCACGGGCGAGCAACCAGGGTGGCGCGGACCGTAGGGTGCTCGCGTGAGGGCCAGCTCCGACCGATGATCCGGCGGTGCAGGACGCCTACGGTTTGTGCATGCTGCTCGGTGACATGTAGGATAGAGACTGCATGTGTAGAGAAGAAGTGCTGATCGTGTGTATGTTTCCTAGATTGAATGCAAATACGTTAATTGCCTAATTCGCCACGTTCGTGCTCTTGGAACAGATTCTCATGGCAAATGTCGTATTGTCCGGTTCATGATTGACCGTCAGAGATCAGGCATTAAACAAACATAATAGCTATAACAATCACATTGATCATCTTGAAGCTAGTCATAGTTGGGGTGAAAGAAGTGTGGGTTAATTCGGAAAAGGAACACGTGTGATGTATCCCCAGCATTGATTCGGTGAATGATCCGTCAAGTAACTAGGAGGAGAGAAGGGATCTTCCGGTCGATGAGTGCATGCTCGGAATGAGCGGAACAAAAGAGTGAGACAGGACGAGAATGGGAGGGGAGTTGCAAGGATAGTGCAGCACAAACCGCGACTGAGAGTGGATCCCTGCCTACTGTCAGACTTGATTCCGGCCGATGGCGGAGAAGGGTATAACAATTGTCGTGGGGCTTGCAAGCGCACGGGTGGCACCACCATTCAGCCGTCTCCAGATCTTTGCCCTTGTTGTATCGTTTCTAAAGTACTTGGCACGTTGCCGCACCGTGGAGGTCGATTATCAACCGGTGGTGGAGGAGCATAATGTGTGGTTGGAATTCTTCGGGAAGGAGGTTCTGGGGCTATTGGCTGCTATTCATCTTTTAGCATGTACCATTCAGGTCTCATGCTTAGTGCCTGCGACACAATCTTCAATATGCCTCCCCTCACTTTAGGCATGTCTCTTGACTTCAATGCTATCATCACCAGACCACGTCCCAGGTCACCTTTCCCTCTTCCCCAAGCAGTGTCACGGCATTGCGGTAGAACTTTTCTACCGGCTGGTTGGCCGTGTAGGAAATTACTTGAGCTGCCATCTCATCTACCGCTTGCCTATCTCTTGCTTCTTGCTGCTTTGTCTGCTGTGCTCTTGACTCCATCAGCCACATTCTTACCACACAACTCTTGCACAGGTATCCCACTCCTGACAACACTTCTCTGTATTGCCGGTGGAGTGGCTGTTTCTAGCCTTTACACCATTCACTAGCTTTGTGGATGCTGCGATCCATGCAAGAGAGGTTCCAATCCATCTCCGAGGCCCCGTGGCCTTCCCCATCTTGCTCCTCCGTTTCCCTCTGCACCCTCCTTTTCATGTCCAATGCGCAGGCTGGGTAGACATGCATTTTCTTGTGCTTCAGCAGCTCCTCTTATCCGTAGCTGTGGTGAAGAACCACCTTCCATCCAAAGAAGGCTTTTTTTTGTTCTTTCCGACCAAGAGCACTTTCTGCACGCCTCCACATCCTCGAACTCATGGGATTCAGACATCGGGCCCTGTTGGTTCCTTCCCTTACCCATTTCCTCTTCTTACTCAGCCAACACCTGGAGGTAGAACTTGCAATACAGCCCTCATCCTGGGATCATGGTGCTGCAATTGTGGCGGAGGGGTTCCTTACACTCGTAAAACCACACGGCGTCAAGGCGATCATATGATTGTCCGCAACTTTTGCACTGTTTGATCCAGCGTTTGGATGCCAGTTGTTTCTTCCTCCTGTCTTCCTTTTCCACCCGATCCAACACCACTGGCACACATTTCTTGCAGCCTACCACCCCTTGGCATGCCCACACCTTTGGTTTTTGGCATGCATGATGTAGCAGATACGTGCACTTGAAGCAGCGTAAGAGGATGGTGACACTGGTGAGCTGGTTGCAACTTCTGCAGGGCTCCTACTCCTCTGGCGGCGCATCGGACTTCCATTCCACGGTCTTCGATCCTGAGCTGATCTTCTCAGCCTCCCTCCTTTTTATCTCTTTTGCATCTGAGTCTGCTACAACTAAGTTTGGTACAACTTGGCTCATCTAAGTCTCCTACATTGTGTCATTCATCTCTTTTGGCTTCTGTAGCATCCACGAATGGCCACGCTCATCAGGCTTGTAGAGCACCCTGAGAGGGTACCTACCGATTGGTGCTAGGTATTAACGGGCGTCTTGTGAAATGCTTACGGCATAATTGCTACTGTTGATGGTCCTTCGTCTCCTTCTTATGCTTCTATCAATAAGGTCCCTCTATCTGCTACATCTGACATGGAAGAGTGAATTGGTTCTACCACTGTTACATTAAAGAAATGATTCGGAGGGATTGGAGTAGATGGAATATCCGCTCTTACTACTGGTTCTCTTGTTTCTTTGCAAATAATATTATCTTGATGACGTTGCTCTCGTTGAAGAGGATCCCTTGAGATGATTTTGTGACCTGTATTCCTGGTGTAGAGGCCATACGTTTTGCTTTACACGTTGTAACCGGTCATTAGCATTTGTGCACTCTTTACATCATAATTTAACTGTTTCTCATTAGGAAAATGCATGTGCGCCTATCTGGCAACCCCACACACGTCACCTACGTTTGGCTTCTTAACAAACTGAGCCTCGTACGTAGCATTTATTCCAATGCCTTGGTTGGACTGTTGGTCTTCATGTAGACTACTGTGCTCACGGCTTGGACCAAGAAATCATAGGTAAGTAAAGGCTTGTGAAGCATGGAGCATGCCATCTCAAGGATGGTACGGTTGGAACGTTCTGCTACATTGTTCAGCTACCTTGAGTCTGGCATGGCACGCTGTGCCCCTCAACTGGCCTGAGAGAACCGTGTGGAAAACAACGCCAATACAATGACTCTTACCATCTTTTTCTAGTATTTTATCTATGAGGAGATATCATCCTGAGAGTTACAATTCCACACTTAGTAGCTCATAGAAATCACTTCCTTGCAGTTTGTCCTTGCTACCTAGTCACCTTTGTGAAAGGAGCTACCTCCCAGGGCTTAGACCAACCAATGCTTCTTTGGTGTCCGCCTTTGGTGGACAACTCTATTAATGAACCTCAGGCAATTCAAAGGTAATTGTAGTCCTAGAGCAAGCCTCTAGCCTAGGCGTACAGTGGTTCCTTGGATGAGCTACTTAGGTGCTAATCTAGATTACATCATCCCCCTGCCTACATGGCACTCTCTGTAACCGCCAAGTGATGCCAGCCACTAGGAAAGACCTTGGAATAATATGAGATGTCAAACTGGACAGCAGCTCTTCCTTTCCATTCGTCAAAGTCAACGTCGCGGCTCCTCACAAGCTTGCCTACTGCCTGGTCTCAAAGATGATAAGCTTTGTGTGATATGTCGTGCCCAACTATGACGTAATTTGTGGAACATACTTCCAGCTTGCCTCCACCTTCTCGTGACTGCATCTTCACCCATGGAGTTGACCCGAACACCTTCAGATGAGAGGCTTCCGGTTTCTTCCCCGACTATGCTTCTTGTGGGGACTTCAACTACTTGTCGTACTCCTTTCTACGCTTTTGCAAGGCGGTTCCTAGTGTAAGGTTCAAGAGGTATCAGGCCGTTGATGTAGCTTCAGCCTAAAAGAGAGGTGGGAGCTGGGCATCAAAGAGCATGCTTCACACCATGTCAAGTAGGGTCTGCTTCATCCTTTTGGCCACGCCACTGCTTTGTGGATTGTAAGGGATGGTTTCCTCATGGCAGATGCCACAATGCTTTAGCCAAGGCTTGCATGCCTCATACTCACTCCCGTTGTCACTTTGGAGCGTCTTCACCTTTTTGGACGTTCGCCACTCTACCATGGCGACAAAATCCAGGAGCTTCTCCTTATCCTCTCCTTTTATTTTGAGGAAGTAGATCTACAACTTGCGGCTGTGGTCGTGGATGGAGGTCAGGAACTACTTATTTCCTCAATTAGACGTCATGCAAAAAGGTCGCACACGTCATTCTGGACCAAGTCCAAGACGTTCTCCACTTGTTGACCTCCTATTCCAAAGTACTTGTTCTTTGCTTTTGCTTGGAGGCATAGTTCACACATCGTACACCCTTCTTCATGCTTCATGGTGTACCCTTCCATTCCGCAGACTACGTCTTGCCCCTGTATCTTCTGCAGCATGCTTTTGGCCATGTGGCCAAATGTGGCCGGTGCCTCAGCTCATCGTCAGTGTCCTTGGTTGATGTGGCAGCGGCAACGGTCGTCAGCAGTGCATCCTTTGGCTTTGGTGCCACTGTCTTGGTGGCACATGCCAGTCCCTCATCCAATTCCTTGGTGAATTTGGTTTGAAGCACGTAGAGGCTGTCAAGTTGTGGAACTTGAAGCATGAGGTCGTCTTTGGTGTACAAAATTTTTGATGTCCTTATTTCTTAGGGCCATGACTTCCTTCTTAGTGAATACGACTGTCATGTTGTTGTCTATGATTTGTGAGAATGACGGCAGGCTTGCTATAAAGAAGGGCATGTACACCACCTTTTGAAGATTGATCACCCTATTGGCACCGTTTACGTTGAACGTGATGACATTGTCCCCTTCGCCCATGGCTTGGACGATGTCGCCTTCCGCACATTTGATGCACATGTCAGATTTGGCCATGGAGACAAATCCACCCTTCTCTTTTGAGGAGTGGTGGTAGGTGCCTAAGTCAAGGGCAAATTCCTTTGGCCTAAGAAGCGTTGCCCCGTTTATGGGCAACCCTTCAGCCATCATGTTGGTACGATCCCTCTTCTCCTTCTCACCTTTGTTCTCACCTTCTTTCCTAGGACTACGACAATTCCTAGCCCAGTGCCCAGCCTTCATACCTCAGATCTTCGTCCTTCTAACAGCCAAATACAGGGATCAAGGACCTCTAGCTTTCCAGCAGCACCATCAGAAGGATCATGGCACGCATGTTGGAGTCAAGATTCAACTCCATTTGTTGGATCTCTTGCAGCACGTTGTACTTTTTTAGAAGTACGGGTATCGATCCTCCTCCGTTCACCCTCAATGACATCAACCTTTGAAAGATGAATATTTGGTTTTCTAGGGCATTTTATTGATGCACGCATGAGAGCGTTGCATACGCCTTGGCAGCCGGTGTGCATCTTGTGACGTGGGAGTGTCGAGGCTTGTTAATGGATGTCACTAGTATGTTGTGAGCCATGTTGTTCTTTATTGTCCATGACGTGAAGTCAGCCACATGCGTGGTTACTGTCACATTGGTGGGTGCTCTTTTGGTCCCTTTTAGGATGTCGAGGTAGCCACGCACGTTCATGAAAATCTCAACCTGCTATTTCCACAATGGAAAACCTATCCCCGTGAATTTGGACATACCCGCCTCAAGGCAGGCTTGAGCTGGATCCTCCGTTTTTGGTGGTTGCTTGTCTTCTTTGCTTTTCTGCTACTATGCTTTGATGAGGCCGATGAGGCTGACGACGCTGCTCACTTTGACCGTTGGCAAAGGTGCATTTGGTTCTGTTGCATACCCTTGCAGCTTATGATTCCTAAAATGATAGTGTCGTTGTGAGAAAACAGACTCGGGCTCATACCACCTTCTAAAGGGGTAGAGCTTTATCCTTTTGCAGCTCAAGGGTCTTGTCCAACATGGAAAGAGCTATTCATTGTCCCCTGGTTTACCACGTGGGTGCACTCTACCTGGACAAGCCGATGGAGGCGATGGAGCAGATTGGAGCTGTCCGATCTTCGTGTCCTTATTGTACCTGTGCGCCCTACAAGACCACACGTGAGTCAGTCTTTGAAGCGTGCCTAAGAGCCAAAAGTGTGGACTCATAAGCCTTTGTCAATGCGCCGGATAGCAACAATCTAGAAAACGGGTCCCGACATGGAATGCCACCAACCGCTATTGGTATTTAAAGCAAGATAACAGATCATCCTTGAACAAGGGATCCACACTTTAGGTTTTTTCAGTTTGCAACATCACAAAGTCTGCATGAAGATCTTTAATGTCTATCCTTGGTTGGACATTCTATGAGGTGTCTCAAAGGTAAGAACTATAAATGGATGCATGTAGGGTACATGGTTTTGTACTTGTAGAGCTTTGCTAATGATTCTGCTTGCACTGGCTGTACATGAGCCAACGTAAGCCTACTGCTCTACTTGGCACGTCCTATGACCGCCAAGTGTCATCGTTGAGGTAGGCTCTAGTAAACTTCATAGAAGCTTCCTATTCCATTCTCGGCCACAAAGCAAAACGCGACCGTCGCAAGATTTGAGCCCACGACCAATGAGCTGCGGCGCCTTTCCGAACTGGCCACAATGTTGTGTATCCTATGATAATNGTACATGGTTTTGTACTTGTAGAGCTTTGCTAATGATTCTGCTTGCACTGGCTGTACATGAGCCAACGTAAGCCTACTGCTCTACTTGGCACGTCCTATGACCGCCAAGTGTCATCGTTGAGGTAGGCTCTAGTAAACTTCATAGAAGCTTCCTATTCCATTCTCGGCCACAAAGCAAAACGCGACCGTCGCAAGATTTGAGCCCACGACCAATGAGCTGCGGCGCCTTTCCGAACTGGCCACAATGTTGTGTATCCTATGATAATCTGCAGGGGACATACCCATAAAGGGCAGTGCATTCTTGGCCTATTTCAGAACAAACCGAGGGGACGTACTCCATAGAGCAGTGCATGCCTTGTCTTGTTGTGCAACCAGCTAGCTAGCCAGTGGACAAGGTGCATACCATTCAACATGTATAGCACGCAAGGTGTGGCGTGTCAGATCCTTCTAGGCCTCCACACTAGATTCTCATGTGTCGCACCTTCTGAAGATAGCACATGATGCACTTCACGGCTTGCTAGTACTCTGGTCATGGACTGGCCACAAACCTGCTTTCTTATCCCACAACATAGAAAATGTCAATGCGTGTTCCTTCCAAGGCATACATGAGGCCACCAAAATCAGACTGGTAGGGAATAGTATTCATCTCATGCCTCTCTTTTTCCATGTAGGGGCTCGTGGGAGAGGAGAGCTTCAAGTCTGTTTTCATGGGTGTGCTGATGGGCTTGCAATCCTCCATGTTGGAGTGCTTGAGGACCTCCATGATGTACTTGGTCTGGTTCAACTTGATGGTATGTGTTGCTCGGTTGCGGTGGATGGCAAATTCGAGGCAAAGCTTGAGAGGACCAATGTCCTCTACCTTGAACCTGCTGCTGATATCTGACTTCAGCTCATTCAACGGCTTGATTGGCAATGAGCCAATGATCAGGCCGTCCATGTATAGTGCAACGAGCATCACGCATTGCTCATCCTTTTGCATGTGGACACAAGCATTGTTCTAGTAGTGAGGTGAAGGTGAGCCTGGTGATACCGTCCATCTCCTTGTCCAACATCCTTGGGGCTTGTTTCAGCCTGTAGAACGCTTTTAAAAGTTTTCATACATTGCCTTTAAGAGCCATGACTCCCTCAAGTACTGTCATTAGCACCTCAATGTCTAGCTTTGCATAAATGAAAGCTCGCTTGACATTCATCCGGTGGAACTCCAGATCTGTTGCAGCAGCCACGTCGAACATGGATCTCATGGAGGTAAAGGTGACGAAAAAGGCAAAAGTCTTCTTGCACTTTGAGCCAACAGGCTATTAAAATCACTTCAACACAACTCTTGTCATGTCCTTGTCAATAATACCATCTTGCTTGACGTCTTCCGGGGTACCTACTTTACCCCCATCACGTGGACACTGGAGAGGCTCTTCACCACCATCCATGTTCCGTTGTCTTCAATGGATGGAAGATCACTGTCCACTACCTCCTTTGACTAACCCGCATCTAGCATTTTCATCTCATAGGCTCTTGCTAAGCCAAGCATGATAACCTGAGTCCAGTCATCCAGCACTCTCGGCATCATACTTTGGAGGGGGTTTCTTTTGGTGCGTGCTACACCGTAGTGTGGCTGGTGGTGCCTTGAGACACAGCTACTTCTCTTGCTCTTTTTGAATGACGCTTGTGGTGTTGATGATCCATTATTCAAGGAAGAGCTGTTTGCCTGAGAGTTGGACTCAAAGGCCTTTGGATGACTCATACCGAGTGTGAGAGTCCATTGCTGTGTGAGCCTCCACAACCACTCTCACTGGTGTACTATCGTGTTGCATCAATGGCACTATTGGCCAGTTCTTAGGTTCTTGATTACCTGATTAAAGCAACAAAATATATAGGATCTAGCAGCTCTTCATTGTCGAGTGTGCCTTCATCAAACTCGTCATCTCGGCTCCTGATGAGCGTTCCATCTACTTGGTCTCACAGACTACATGCCTTGTGTGAAGTGTCATAGCAAACCGTTACACACTTGCAATCGCATGCATCCGGCTTGCCACTTCCTTTCCCTTCTTGGACCTTTGCCTAGGCAGTGCAACCAAAGACCCTCAAGTGTGAGGTGTCTGGCTTCTTCCCTAACCAAATCTCTTGTGGCATCATCACCTGCTTCTCTTACAACTTCTTGCCACGTTTGCCAAGTGCGGCTGCCGGAGTGAGATCCACAAGGTAGCAAGTAGATATTGTAGCTTCAAGCCAAGGCTAGGTGGCATTCTAGTGTCAAAGAGCATGTTTTGTGTCATGGTGAGGATAGTCTAGCTCATTTGTTTGGCAATGCCATTGTTCTAAGGGGTATATTACCTGATCTTTTGGTGATGGATGCCATGTTGGCTCACCTAGCCTTTGCATGCCTCTACTCACCACTGTTATTCGTCCGCAATGCCTTTACCTTCATGCTCGTCTGCTACTTCAACATGGTGACAAAATCTTGGGGCGTCTCCTAGACCTCTCACCCTTTGCATTGAGGGAGTAGATCCACATGTTATGACTGTGATCATTGATGAAGGTCAGGAAATACTTTGTAACACCATTTGAAGGAGTGCAAAATGGTCTGTACATGTCACAGTGAATCATGTCCAAGATTACCGCCGCACATTTTCCATTGTGCCAAAACAGTTTTCTCTTTCACTTACCTTGGAGGCATGGTTCACAGAGCTTATTGCACTTTCCTTGATCCTTTGGCTTGCATCCATCCATCCCATGAAACACATCGTGCTGTTGCATAACTTGTAGCGTGATGTTAGCAACATGGCCAAAGTTCTTGTGCCACAGCTTTGCATCTGTATGTTTGACGGAATTGGCCTCCTTTGTGATGGCGTGCGGTGCAGTTCTAGGCTTTGGAGACTTGGAATCTTCAATTGATTCATACCCCCCGTCTTTCCTCTCAAGGGGCTTGGTGTGTAGCACACAGAGTCCATCAAATCTAAGAACTTGTGCAACGTAACTCTCCTTAGGATAGGTCTTGATGTCCTTTTTGACAATCACAACCTCCTACTCTATGATGACAACTGTCGTGTCGTGATCCGTGATTTTAGAAACCAACAAGAGGTTTGTCGCAAAAGACCACACGTAGATGAAACTCTCTTGCTTGAAGTCCTCATCAGAACCTTCCACGTTAATGCTCATCAACTTATCTTTGTGGCCTTGTGCATAGGCAAGACTACTGTTGACACACCGGAAGCAAGGTTCAGTATCCCTAATAGAGGTGAACGCGTCCTTCTTGCTTGAGGAGTGGTGCTTTATCCTAGATTTGAGCAAGTAGGATCCATGCTTTAGTAGTGCAGGTCCCTTAGTTTTGGGCATGCTCTGAGCCATCAGGTTTGTGAAGTATTTCTGACCCTTTCCTTTGCCCTCGTTCTTGCCACCAAAACTTTCGTCTTGCTTCTTGTGAGTCCTGCATTCCCCTGCCCAGTGTCTAGGCTTGCCATAGTTGTGGTACGTCTTAGGACGCTTTGAACCCATTCCACTGCCACCATTTTGTTTTCCTCTACTACCACCGCTTCCGTTGCCACTCTGACAAGAAGAGGAGGTGCCACCATGACCCCCATACTGTGCAGCTTTGGCCGGAGTGTTGGCTTCACTACCACTGCAACGCATGGTCTCATTACACACATACCTTGGCATTACCTCGTACTTCGGCTCTTCCTCCTTCCAACTACCAAGAAGTTTATCGGAGGATACAAGCTTTCAAGTAGCGCCATAAGGTTGATCACGGCTCGCACGTTAGTGTCAATTTCCTTGTTCATCTGGATCATGTCTTGCTACAATCCTTCAAACTACACTAGGTAGTCTGGAATCAACTCTCCCTCTCTCATTCTCATCCCTATCAGTTTTTGAAGAATGAAAAGGCAATTAGGAAGAGTCGTTGATTGGTGTAACATGCAAGAGTTTAATCCATTTTTGGCGCATGTATGATGTCGCGAAGATGATCATATAGTAACTTATGCACTCATTTTACAAGAATAGCCAGCGCCACGTCATTTTGGCGCTCCATGCTTCATACCCAGGGTCGTCTTTGGATGGTTCAACCTCTTCTGCAAGGAACACCTTCAAGTATCCGTGCACTCTCATGACAATGTCAAATTACCATTTCCACAAGGGTTAGCCTATCCCTGTGTCATTTGGCATGCCAACTTTGATCTGCTCAACACATAGTGTCATTGGTGTCGTCATATTGCTTCTCTGTTGTTTTGCTTCTCTGTTTTGTTAAGGTCGATGTAGGTTGATATATGTTGTTGTCTAATATGAATTTAGAGGGTGCAAATCCGTTGCTTATTCCTCGCCCATTGATTTGTTGGCTCTAGTGGGTATTGTGGCACCCTCAAGGATGCCTAGCTTTCATCAATCCATACTGCCGATGTTTTAAGCAGCCAATGGACACCTTGGGTGAAGAGTGTGGAGCACAAGGATCACGGTTGTGAGCGGGCAAAAGATACTGCATTTAGTAGAACTGAATCAAAACAAGGTTTTATCACTTATCACAATGATACTACATCAGATCCAAATAGTTTGTGATGTAAGCTTTCCAACGCATCCAAGCACATCCAAATCGGAGCCGTAGAGCTCCTGCAACGGCAATAATAGTAACCTTTGGTGGAGCCGTCCACCTTGCCTTGCTCACTAGGCAACATGAGGCGTTTCGAAGATGAGTCGTCGGAGCACCTTTCCTTGCCAAGAAGTCAAGGAGACCTCCATCCTGCTCAAGGAGTTCCTTCTAGTTACTTCTTTTATGCCCCTAGTGCATTTGGAGCTCGCTGGGGACAAACTCGGATCACTGGCGGTGGATTATCCCGCATTCCATGGCAGGTACCACATTCCACCTACCCAATTGCCGTACTTTGGGCTAGCCTAACTGTCTTATTACTAAATAAAATTCAGGGGTTCAGAGCTCTATCTTGTATGGAAAAATAAAAGGAATCCAAATCTTAAGTCAAATCAGGTTTCTGACTATTCACGAATGGTTAAACCAGGGAGTACGATCAACAACACTCATGGCAAGGGGCACACAATATCAACAACCCCCCCCTTGCACCGTAGCCTTGATGCCCTGTCTTAGAAACTTGTAGCATTTAAGACATCACAATATAGACCAAGCTCCATGCAGCTTGCGTCATGCCTGTCACTGGGCTGTGCTCTGGTCATGGCGTCAGCGAGCATGTGCTTAGTGCCACAATACACAATAGCCGCACCTCCCTTTGCCAATATACACAAGTCTTGCACGTAGTGATGCCGGATCTCGATGTGCTTGGTCCTCCTATGCAGCACCGGGTTCTGGGTCAAGCTTGAGGTACTCATGTTGTCGACATCGAGTACCTTTGGTTTCTTTTGCGGCATCCCAATCTCCTTTAGCTGCTGCCGCAGCCACACCGCCTCCTTTGTGCCTTCCGTAAGTACAATGAACTTCGCTTTGGTACTTGACAGTGCAACACACTCCTTCTTCTTGCTTGCACATGAACCCGCTGCTCCACCAAGCACAAAAAGGTACCTCGACATTGACTTTCTGTCATCCACATCACCAGCAGAGTCAACATCCGAGTAGTAGACCAACTCAAGGGAGTCGTCAAGCACTCCCCCTCCAAAGACGAGCCAAGGCTGTTTTTTTGCTTTGAGATAGTGGGAGATCCGCTTCACCGCTTGCCAATGTAGCGGCCCATGATCAGCAACATAGCGGCTCACCTGGCCCTCCGCGAAGGCCATGTCGGGCCACATCGCCATCATAGCGTACATGATTCTCCCCACCTCGGACTGGTACAATACACATGCCATCTTCTCCTTCTCCTTATCCATACTCAGCCCCATGCTCAAGCTCAACTCACATGTGGTGGTAGTGGGTGTGCCGATGGTGTTGCACTCCTCCATGTTGTAGCGGCAGAGTACTTCTTCGATGTTCTTTGCCTGTCCCATCTCAAGGGTGCGTCCCTTCCGGTGCGTCTTGATGGCGACGCTCAGGTTGTACTCAAGCTCGCCTATGTCCGTCATTTTGAACCATCCGCCCAGGTGCCGCTTGAGATCCAACTCCTCCATGTCTGACGAGAGGTAATCCACATAAAGGACCACAATCTCGTGCAATCCTAGCTCCTTCCGCACGTACATGCTCAGATCTGACTCGCAGCGCTTGAAGCCAAGCTCGGCCATGAAGCCATCCATTATGGATACCTCATGAGTGGCGCTTGCTTCAGTCCATAGAGCGCCTTGCAAAGCCTGCACACCTTTTCCGGCGGCGCATCAACCCTCTCCGACACCTCCATGAGGACCTCCTTGTTCAGGTCGGTGTTGAGGAATGTTGTTTTTACGTCCATTTGGTGAACTTCGTAGTCGCGTACCGTCGCCACCGAGAGGATGGAGCGGATGGAGGCAAACTTTGCTACTAGTGGGAAGCTTTCAGCATAGTGTTCACCCTTGGGCTTGGCGTATGCCTTTGCAACCGACCGCGCCTAATACCGCTGCTCCTCCCCCTCCTCTGTGAGTTTCTTCTTCAAGATATACTTGGAGCCGATGATTCTTGCACCCTTAAACCTATCAATCAGCTGCAAAATGCCATTCTCTTCATGGGAGGCAAGCTCAGTTTTCATAGCTCCCTCCCACTCAGCCCCATCCTTCCAGCGTAACACATCCTTGATGGTCTCAGGCTCCTCTTGTGCACAGAAAGCTTGAGCAAACCGAGTTTGGATGCCCTCTGCGGCATTGTACTCGTTTGTTGTCCTTGCGGGTCTGCTTCTCTGAGGCTCCTGCTGCTGATACCGTTGCTCCTACCATCTCGCGGCGCCATTCCCGCCGCTGGCATGCTTCCTCTCTCTTGGGGACCATGGAGATGTGAGCTCATTCCCTGCCTCCTCATTCTGCGCCATTGCTGCCAGCGCTTTAGACTCATTGTCCAACATGGCTGAATGCAAATCAACTGCTCCCCCATCTCCTGGATGGTTCCCATCCGTTGGAGCCGCTTGTGTTGAATATTTTTGCCCCTTGTTCAGTGTTGTAGGACGGATCAGGAATGCTATGCCCCTTGTGGAGGTATGACCCCTAGATCCGTTGTAGTGTGACTCAACTATGCTCTGTCTCTTGTGAGATATGACCTGTGAGTACACCATGTGGGTGAGTGGTTACCTTGGCCATTTTGTTGATTTGGCCAAGTGAGAGGTCATGAGGTCGATCCTGGCCCCATGCATATCTTGTTTGCTGTGGAAGCTTCCAAGAAAGAAAGTCCGTAGCTTCTTGGACGCTACATGGTTGGTCTGTCACCTTGACACTAGGATGCTTATGTGTCAAGCCCACAGTGCAAGTCTATTGGTGACGTGGCTGGTTCAGGCCACTTCCCAGGAATGTGCTTTTGAGTTCTAGGACTGGACAGACAGCTATGAAAGGACTTGTCTTGCATACTGATCAATTAACCCTTGCTTGATGCTCTCTTGCATATTGACGACTTGAGCTCTTCTTGAGATGTAATGCTAAGGCATTAGTACTCTTGAAGGTGAAGTGTATGCCTGATTAAGTTTGGGGTGCATGACACATGTCAACAAAGGAAGAAGGCCTAAAAACCTTTGTGAGCTTTTCGGTTTCGCGGCTTCTCTGCCNGAGGTGGTTAGCTCAGTAGCTAACAAAGGGTTATGGGCCCACTCCTCTGGTTAGGGAAGTTTCACGCACGCAACCGCTAAGGTCACAAGCAGTGAGAGCGCCTTCGCTCTCACCCAACTTCTCTGTTTGCAGGGCAACATCAGTAGGAGGGGAATGCAACACATCTGCACCTTTCTACCTTGGGAGCTGACATCAGCCTACATCAGCCTGCATCAGCCTACATCTGCTTGCAACGGCCAACGGTAACAGGGGAAGCAGTTTCCTCTTCTAACCAACAGCCTACAGCGGCCTCAAACACAGGTTCATCGGCATAAAAATCAGGTGCAGCAGCTGAAGCAGTTGTAGTTGTGGGGATGGCAGGGACAGGGGAACCACGGAATCATTCGCCCATCCTCAAGTTTGATCGAGAGGGGTTTGCACTCTGGAAGTGGCAGTTTGAGATCATCATGGATGACAGAGATCTGCTAGGATATTTTGACGGAAGTATCCCAGCACCAAAGGAGGAGGGTGCTGACCTTGTGGCATGGGTCGAGCTCAACAAGAAGGCTCTCGCCATTCTTGTGTCCTCCATACAACCCTCAGTCCTTTGGCACATCAGCGGTTGTACAGTGGCAGCCGCGGGATACGCCAAACTTGGCAAGGTGTTTCAGTCCTCCTCACTTGCCAACCGTCTCTTCATTCTACAAAAACCTCATCAGCATGAGGCTTGGTGAAGGGGAGGATGTCTCCGCCTTCATTCAGAAGTTTCATACGCTCTTGCAACAAGCCACCGGAATGGGGTGGGACCTGAAATCCGACATGTAGGCCATGACCTTTCTGATGACACTGCCAGAAAGTTGGGGCCCCATGATAACAGTGATTGGAGGGTGGACTGAAGATCTAGTTTCCTACACCACCATCTCTGAGTATGTGCGGAATGAAGCCATGCGTCGTAGCAGTAGTGAAGCAAACATGGCTGCCTTTGCCTCACGGAGCAGCGGCACCTTCCGCAATACCTCATCCTCTGGGTACAAGGGAAACAACAGCACTAGCAACAATGGAAGGGGTGCAAAGCGCCAAAGAAACTGCCACAACTGTGGCAAGGCCGGACACTGGGCTCGAGAGTGCCGTGCACCCAAGAGAGAGGGAGGAGACGGGGATGAATGGCGAGGGGGAAATGGTGGGAAGGATCCCACAAGCTTGATGGCTGAGTGTGCCTCCAACAAAGGGCGGGCGATACTCAGGCCAGGAGCCTATGGCCTTGACTCGGGCACAAACGAGCACACCACTTACGAGAAGAGAGACTTCATCTCTCTTGCTCCNCCTCACGGAGCAGCGGCACCTTCCGCAATACCTCATCCTCTGGGTACAAGGGAAACAACAGCACTAGCAACAGTGGAAGGGGTGCAAAGCGCCAAGGAAACTGCCACAACTGTGGCAAGGCCGGACACTGGGCTCGAGAGTGCCGTGCACCCAAGAGAGAGGGAGGAGACGGGGATGAATGGCGAGGGGGAAATGGTGGGAAGGATCCCACAAGCTTGATGGCTGAGTGTGCCTCCAACAAAGGGCGGGCGATACTCAGGCCAGGAGCCTATGGCCTTGACTCGGGCACAAACGAGCACACCACTTACGAGAAGAGAGACTTCATCTCTCTTGCTCCGTGTAACAAGAACTTCAGAGTTGCCAACGGCAAGGTTGAGGCAGCTGAGGGGATTGGTGACAAGCTGGTCACAGTGGGTGTCAACGGTGGAGTTTCCGACCTCAAGCTAGAGGGGGTGGTCTACTTGCCCTCTTTCACAGCCAACCTGCTCACCGTCTCTAAGATAACTGACCATGGCATGACAGTGGTCTTTACAGAGAAGGAAGCGGTGATAGTTCCCACCAAGGACATCAACATTTCCTACTCTTCCAAGAAGGTTGTCGCACACGTTCCTCGCGTTCATGGACTCTACGTCTTGCAGACCAAAATGACAACTTCAACGGCTGAATCTTTGGCCGAGAGTGATGATGAGGACAGCAGCGATGCAGACTCAGATGAGGAAGGACATGTTGGAGCAGCGGAAGCAATGGAAGCAGATGATTTGGCAACAAAACCACAGGCAAATGAAGCCACCGGGGCTGTTCATTCTAACCTGTGCACATCCTCTAAGAACCTGTGGCACAGGCGCTTTGTACACGTGGCTCATCGTACATTGGAGCTCATGGGAAAGCAGGAGCTAGTGCGTGGGATGGAGCTAGGTGATGAGGTGGAGGGAGCGGATATCATGTGTGAGCCATGCCTTCAAGGCAAGGCGAAAAAGAAACCCTTCAAGCGCAATGGAACGCGTGCTCTCGCACCTCTTGATATTGTCCACTCTGACGTATGTGGTCCCTTTCACATACCATCAAATGGAGGCAGCCGATATTTCCTCACATGCATCGACGACAACAGCCGCAAAGTCTGGATATACTTTCTCAAAAAGAAAAGTGAGGTGAAGGAGAATGTACAGGCCTTTGTCGCTATGGTTGAGCGACAGAGTGGAAAGAAGGTGAAGGCATTCAGGACACACAATGGGGGAGAGTACAAAGCTTGCAGGGAGTGGCTCAAGACACAGGGCATTGAACACCAGAAAACTACGCCCTACTCACCTCAAAGCAATGGCGTAGCACAGAGGATGAACCAGACGCTCCTAGGCATGACAAGGTGCATGCTCTTTGACGCTAAGCTTCCTCCTAGATTCTGGGCTGAAGCAGCACGTACGGCTACATACCGTGTGAACCTCACACCTGCAGCAGCTTTGCGAAGGAGAGGCAAGAAGAAGCAAACAAAGCAGTTGAAGACGCCTAAAGAAGCATGGTCAGGCAGGAAGCCGGACGCCTCCCATCTCAAGGTGTTCGGTTGCACCGGGTTTGCCAAGGTCCAGGCTGGTGAGGGCCCTGGAAAGCTCGATGCAAGGGCACGAAAGTGTATTTTCATCGGTTACGACACCGCCCACAAAGCCTATCGACTGTGGGACCAAGGAGCCAAGGAGGTCATCCGCAACAAAGACGTGGATTTCCACGAAGTGTCTCTGAGTAAGGGAGAGCATCTCGAACTCGAGAACGCTCCAGAACAGGGAGAGTGGCTCACTCTCCTAGAAAAGGGAGAAGAAGCACCAGCACAATGGCATGGGATAGGTGCTGCAACAGGGAGAGGAGCTCGTGAAGATGACTCGGAGGAATCAGACTCTGATTCCGACGTATCCGATCCTCCGGAACATGAGGATGATGCCTCTCCCATCATCAACGACGAACCAGACCTCCAGCCTTTACATCAACAGCACCAGCCAGCAGGTTCAAGGAGCAGTTCACGCCTCAAAGTACCTCGGCAGCATTACGACACAGATAGGGGTGAATGGACAGGCTTCAACTATTCATTCTTCGTTCAAGAGGAGCCAACGTCTGTCGCAGAGGCACTCACTTGGCCTGACAAAGCAGAGTGGGACGAAGCAATTCGCAGTGAACTCAGCTCCATTGAAGAGAATGGGACCTGGGTGCTGGTGGACAGACCTGCCGGGGCTCACGTTGTGGGGTCCAAGTGGGTGCTGAAAGTAAAAAGGAAACAGGATGGCAAGATAGACAAGTACAAGGCACGGGTGGTAGCAAAGGGGTTCTCCCAATGGCCTGGCGCAGAGTACGATGAGACCTTTG